>UZAN01040716.1:30162-51064 GCA_900618425.1 Echinostoma caproni | reverse complement strand
CCACCACCCGCACCACCACACACACAGACGATTCAGGAGGGTGGGTGTACGTGCTTGTGAGCCATGACCGCCTATGGCCATTTGACAGAGTCTCGTCGGATAAAAGTGCAACTGAACCGCAGCCGAAAACGCTACTCAGCAATGTGTGTCCATCTTAGTGAATCTCCTGGCCTATGATGTTCCCATAGTTATCATTTCGCGTGCGCATTGCTGCAAGGGTAGCAAAGGAAATACGTCATATCACAGGATAATTCTGGTCATAAAAGCGTACAAGTGATTCGTGGCTGGTTGCACGTTGGAAAAGAAGTTTGCATACAAACAACACAAATGTACTCGTTCACAACGGGTATGAAAGTTAAGACGGTATCTTTTTATGATTGCGCTATCACAGTGAATCCGTTAGATGGAATCCTTAGTCATCAGTAAACTGTAACCTTTGAGGCATAACTTTTTTTCTAAGACCCCTATTTACTCCTACAAGTATAGTGTCAAAATAGTGGGCATGCTGTGAAAACGTTGGACGTTATTCACACTATTCACACTATACCCCGGACATATTCTAAGGGAATAAGGAGACGCCTTTGAACCACGGTCGAGAAGATTGACATTCACAATTTCAATCCACTGTTGTTGCCCCGGCCTGGATAGTGGATTGATTGCGCATAAAACAGAGCATCAACCCTCCTTTTCAACCCCCAACCCCTCATGCAGCATCATCCACCACGATCCTTACAAGTAATTATATTTACCTCGAGCGTCCCCTCCCAACTACATCGCCTGCTATGCATGATATATAGTTTTTATGCCTTTTCCACTTTAAGATGTCCAAATATCCATTTAAGATGTCACAGCATCAATTTAAGATGTCCAAATATCAATACAAGATATCGTGTTGTTACGTGGATAGTCTCTTGCACAGTACAGGGTGAAAACGTGACCTCAGTCATGTCGTGATGACGCAACATGCCTTGACAAGTTGCACGCAAACTAAATGTCATCCATAGAAAGTGATGCCTGACATAGTTTCTATAGTGTATCTTACGTAACTTCATCAAGCTCTTTCATTTCAGATCTAAAACCTTTAATTTTAATCTGCCCTACTCTCTACCATTATTTCATTTGACCTTTGTCCTCTCACCCCCTCCACGAGTATAGCATTGACTATCACTATCATTATGAGTAGTGGTTCGTTCAAGCGGAGGAACACTGAGTGTTTGCACAGCTTGACAGTTGTGAGTCACGCGATGAGCATGCAATTCACTATCCGGAAAAATACACCTCAAAAAGCCGATTGCCGGATAAAACTACTCCAAAATTATCTGAAGGATTGACGGAACAAAACTATACCACTAATTTAAATTGGGACACGATGCACAGAAATATTCTTCAATGTCTATTCTTCAAGAACTATCATGAATGAAAGTTAACTTTGTAACATAATGATTTGGATCATCGCAAACGCGAGATAAAGACAAATTTACTGGAATGGAATTCCAACGGTTGGATAAAACTTTCTTGGAAGTACATGTCCGGTTAAGTAATTTGCATCGTTTTTCATGTGGATGTGTCTAACCGATCGTGGTTCCGTTTATTCATTCTCTGTTCCTTTGTTGCAATTTCACTCCCTGTGACGAATGGCTCTCTCTCAGTGGCCGTCCCCACATCTCAGGTTTTGTTATGCCTTGCCAAAAGGAAAGATCGAACGATAATGCATAACCGTTGTCCTAAAAGAGCGGCGCTAAATTGCTTTCATTTGATGTTCACTCGATAGTCGGTTTTTGGTTCCTTCGACCACAGTAAAGAACTTCTTGTCTTTTAACCACCGATAGAAACAATAGATAAATCACTCCGCAGAATCCTACTTTGTCGCCGAAATTGCTGTTAACTAACATATTGGCATCTGCAGCAGTTCCTAGTCGCGTGCTGCTGCGTTCACCAAACGACAAAATGATTAACGTTTTATCTAGATTTCTATAAGTGAAAGTTCTTTTCATTGCGTCCAACGGCCTACATCCATTATTAGTCCCATAAATAAAGGTCTGAGTACTACATTTTATGTAGTTCGTGCATTTCATTTTTCCCAACTTGTTTTTTCAGCTGTTGTGAATCAAATAAAAAAACCTAAAACGGTTCTGAATGAATGTCTGGTGGCTGTTTGCGGCCCGGTGCAGTTCGGTGTCCAGACAACTACCGACCGCACAAGTGCAATTGGTTTTCACGTCTCTGTTCAGCCTACACCTCCCCCCACCATGTAACTACCCATCTGGATTGTAACAGTGGAGCAGATATCGGAGCAATCGCATGAATGACGACCACAATAAATCGATATTGTTTTGTTCACTGGCATCTTAGCAAACACAAGATATTCCCTTCTCCCAACAAAAGTAACGATGTGAGATTCGCATGGACGCCACGTGTGCTGGGGGTAGGACAAGTACACACACACACACGCATACACGAACACTCTGTGGTTTTGTTCGTGCTGTGGGAATGATGTTTGAACAGATGTATAACAAAGGACAAAGAAAATTGTGTTGCCTTCAAATTTGCATGTTTACCCAATCAAGGACGTGCCTAAGGTAAAATGCGGACACATCACAGAAACAAATGCTTGAACACTGAGTCAAATTCCTCATATTTCTTTCTTAAATGAAGAGAAAGTGTGCCGTTCACGAACAAAAAATATTCGATGGTCAGTTGCTAACTTATCACGACGTAAAGTTGTAGTGAATGCACAAGAATGGGCTCTCGCTCTGACCTGGTCTAGATATGCAAAAAATAAGTCACACTTCCCTAAAAAAATTAGCGGACGAATAAAAGCAACGCAAAAAGTTAGTAGAAACATTCAGCGATGTTGTTTCCATAAGTGGTAAAAGGTTGTCTTTTCTCAGNTTTTCTCAGGTGGAGGGTAGTCTCGCATCTGGCTGTACCTCTGAGATGGCAGTATTAAATTGCATACATCATTGAGTGCGTTTCATACAGACAATTAAAACTGCACTTCAGATGTACATTTTGGTTATTACTCCCGACAAGTATAATTCGCTGGCTGGTGGTGGCGGCGGTGGTGGTGTTCCTGTATAAGTAGGCAGATAGGCACGCAGTGAATTAAGTAGTACGTGTATTGTAGAGAACGCACATGTAGTCGGTCTACAAGCCGGTGAGCAGGTATAAGCGGGCAACACGTAGGAGGGCAAGCAGGCAGGCCAACACTGACTCAAGCGTCACACAACATCCGTTTGCGGTCAAGCAGGCACTCAAACAGTAAACGAATCAATACTAACATTCAATTGGCTGGAGCCGATCGATCTCATGGTAGAGTATGTCCGCATGGCGTGAGTTCGTGCATGTGTGCTGGCTGACAGCATCTGTCAACCAATCGATCAATCAATCAACCTGGTCACGGGCAAGCGCGACAAACGTACAAGTTAATTGCAGGCCACAACAATGTTGGTGGTGGTGGTGAGACGGTGGAAAAGCAGTTTAGGGTTCTGGCGGGTTTGCGGTTTGAACTCTATCAACGACACTCAGCTTTAGTAGATCGGAGATTCTCTCTCATCTGATTGAATATCACACCGTTTGTTTGGGAGTCTCGTATTGTTGGCTACCTTAGACCTATGATCATACTTGTTGGTTTTCATAACGGAGCAATAAGTCAACTATGATATTCTTCCCATCCAATGATATTCAAGCTCAAGTGTGCAATTAGAATTCACGTTCAGTTTGGTGACATAAACTCTTTTTTTCCAGAACTAGTGTTCCTAAGACAAAATTGTTCATCAGACAAGCGACAGACAGTTTGGATAGGAAATAGGATGAATATAAATTTCATCTGTTTGAGTGATAAATTTTTAAAACGAAATATTTGTTTCATTCCAAAACATTTTTCACAATCTGATAATTCAAAAACCAAACAACAACAACAACAGCAGCAACACTGGTCTATATTTGTTTCAAATCTGTCAGAACCTTACGGTAATCCCACCACAAACGGAGGGTGAGAGACACACATCTTAGATTTTGTTGACAGGCCCATAATTGGTGCCCCGATCATACAGGAAAATGAGTGACTCAGCGTTTTGACGGTTGCGCGGCCCGTTCGTTTTCTCTTCGATGCCGGATTATCATAGTAACCGGACACTAGCTTTAACTGTCACTGTACTTGTGGCGGGACAGGAAGCTAGGATAGCGGGGGGGGGGAGAAGTCGCCCATCATGCTTAACTAATCCGAACTCGTTACGTTATAGACACACCCCGTTTTCTATCTAGCTTTTGCATGCCTCCGTGCTCCCTCAGTTCACATCGCAGTCACCTCCTTTCGACATTCACTTGTGTTGCTCACGCAGACCGTCGCAATTACCGAATGAATCACTTGGTTGTTTACGTTCCTTTCAGCACCATAATCGATAGCCAAAACATCAGGGTCACGAAGGTAGGCTATTTTCAGATTTGCGAAGGACGACAGATATAGGATAGCACGTTGTAATCGGAGTGCAAATCATATCAATCTGTTGGGCTATGAAAGGTTTCAATTAAAAAGTGGTGAAAAGAAAGTGCCGGAGATTTTAGCACATGGCCAAAAATTCTGAATCTTTTTCATCAGCATGGGACATCAAGCAGGATTTGTTTCCTTGATAATCATCGTCTGGGGATACCTATATTTGTTCTGAATCTTCCCTATATAAGTTAAATGTCGCATCTTGGTTGAGAATAATTGTGTAACGTGAATCCTACAGCTGAGTCTACTGAATAATACTTGGAGAAATATCAAACTCCTTTTGTTACCGAAACATTAATGATATACTCACATTTCCACTCCTCGCAGTAGGAGTCATGTACATATCATGCTCGCATATGGAACCAAATATATGACACATAGTCGACGGATTTTGATGTACTGTTGTCCCGTTGTTCAGAAAAGCATGTCAAATTTTCCGATTTCGTTTTCGTAATGAAGCCCGTTTTGTATCATGTGATGGACTGTATAAAGCTAAATGAAAGGGTCTCCGTTGTTCCATTACGTTACCACGAGTGGTACCGGAGTGGTCACCGATAGAGCTATTACGTGCACGTTTTTTCCCATATACCCAAGTTCAGGTTCCTCTAATTTGACAAATACTCGAAAGGCTATCGAAGCCGCTCGTATTTGTCCGTAGAGCTCCGTAACCAGCAATTCTGTAATCATGGGAGTAGAAACAACTTGGACATGCAGCAATTAACCAGTTCCACTGTGACCATATTGGTGTGTGAAAGGAACAATGAATTGAAGATAAGAAATAACGATTTTAGCGTTTCGAAGATGGAACCCATCAACCCGCCCATCCACTCTCTCAGTCCGAACGCATCACGCACCAGTTCACCTAACCCTCTGTAAGCCTGTGCTCACGATACTCAAAGCACAGCGAGATGCAGTCAGACCAAATGAATTTTGTTGTCAATCTTACTCCACTGGACTTCGTCAACATTCATGAACTGAACTCACATACACATCAAGCACTCAATAGTCGCCGCAGTGTTATTCAGAGTAAGTCAACTCAAGTAACCGCTATATGGTGGTAGGGAAACAAATTATTTGCCAGACTTTCTATCGGTATATTGAAAGTTTGCGTTCCGAATATAAATAGTATTAGATAAACGAGCTACTGTGGATTTCAAGTGCATGAAACGATCGAAAAAAACTTGTGCACGCCATCTTTTTCGCGCCTTCAGAACGTCTGCAAAATTGTTGAACAATTGTGGTATGGATGTAAGATGGCCAGTAAAGATTCTTTGGTTGATTGATTGCCAGTGAAGTTAGATTATCAAAACTGCGATGCATTTGTGTCACTAACGTGATTTCCTCGGTTGTTTTATCGTGACAAACGGAAAAATACGACTTCAATGACCAATGATAGACGTAAGAGATCTAATGGATAGAAGTATTCAAACAGGATCCGCGTATCGATATCGTATCAATATGGTGAAATTTCCATGATATCAAGACACCCCGGTATATAGCACGTATTACGGCGTTCACTGCACACCGTGGCCTGCTAAATCGCCAGGTTATCATGGGATAGCTTGTGTTACATCAACCGGAAAATATCTAAAAATTAAAAGTCGCAAAGTCTGACGGAGCGAAGCTGAGTGTATGGAAAGCATTGAGAGCAGTTGGCTCACGAATACTTATCAAGCCTTGTCGACAGCATATCGCGCAGAGCTGCACCTCTCATTGATAGCACACGTGGTTTCACTGAATATAGACAAAGTTTCTTTCCTGTGGTGAGCACAAACCAATATGACACATAACAATTGTGTAGGTTACAAGACTAATACATAGATTGAGACTGACTATCCTTCAGACATCTTCTTGCAGCAAAACCCTAAGTTCATCCAGTCAAACATGCACTCGGAAAGCAATGTAAACTAGAGTTTAACTCTCATGAGAGTTCATCAATAGTGCATATATATAGTCCACAGTCCGGTTTTTGGACTCCGAACTGATTACATAAAAGGCGTGTGCTACCACTGCCAAACAGTTCATGCTTTTCTAGGTGTTCTCCACAATGATAAAAATTCAATTCTTTTTTTGTTTAATCAGAAGAACGAAGAATTATGCTTGAAGTGGAATTCTGAAGGATGATCAGTCCAAACCACACTACTCACGAGTAATTATGGAGTAAAATTGGGCTAGTAGATAGATTTGTGTGAATCGGGCCGGTGGACTGGGTTCCTTGTTTTATCAATGATTTAAATACACCTTGGTATTGGTACAGCAACTTCTAACACACGAAAAATCATTTGTTTTAGTAATTAGCACTCCATTTTTGGTCAAGGTTATGGACATCCATCGAATATTACGTAATGATCACCACACCGGAAAAGAATTTTACGTTCATTGAGTCCTGAGTTTTTCCTATTACAAAATCGATCGTCGTTCATTGCTTTCAGATTATGAGCGTGGGTGAGGATGTGTTCACCTACAATGAGTTGATCGCGAGCAGGGAAGCAGTTTTAATCGAAAATACTTTATACAAAAAGCTAATCCATTATACGCTCGCGGTGGTGGCTCGGTGGTAACGTCACGAACTTCTCATCCCAGAGGACGAGTGTTTGAATATCACCACAATTGCCTGTCTTTTCCCATTTGTGTGTTGATAGCAGCCGTTTGATTGGCCGCGTCCCCCTTCCTGAAATTTCTATCATTGTGTATTCAATAGAAGGAAGGAAAAGGAAAGAGACACGAAAATTCCGCAAAACGTGGAATGGAAAATGGCGACCGAGATAGAAAAGCAATCTGGAAATGGAAAAAAGACTTAGGTTGGCTATAGTAGAACAACTCGACAAGGTATGCAGACTGTGCTGTATCTCCCCGTGTAGTGAAGACACGGGTGCAGCTATTTTGATTTAGTTGTAAGTCGTGTGTATGTCTTTTTGGATCTTTTGGTTCATGGTTGCTTTTTGTATTTTTCCTGTCTTGCAAGTCGTTTAGAAGGCCCCTCCACGGAGAATCTGCTGTGAGAAGTGTGTCCTACCTGCGTATTGAGAACGTCGGTGAATGGCCATGGATTGCGCGGCTTTTTGTGAAGCCGCTAATTGTATAAGAACTCGGACTGCGTTACCCGGAGTCGACCTGCCAGTGATTTTCTAGTGGATTCAGAACTGGTGTCGGTCCTGCATACTACATATGTAAGAATCGGGAGAGAACACGTACTACTTCTGAATCTGGTGCAAACACAATCGAGTATAATGTTTACGTTAGCTGAGGATCTTATCCGTCTAAGAACGCGATAAACACAGAAACCCATCACTTCGATTTATGAGTGCGATAGTAGTTTTTAGTCACTTTGGGTGATTCGGATGGTCTGGCATAATGCAACAATAGCCTTAGGCGCGAACCTACAGAGTTTGGTACTGAATGTTACTGTAGCGAATTTCTAGTGGTGAAACACAACTCAATCAGGCAGTCAAACTCTCACTGATTACCTTCTTGCCGCTATCCATCGATCAGCAACAAAAAACAAACAACAACAAACAAAAACATGTTCAGTATTCCAATACATTCGAAAACTCCAATAGTTAGCCTATAGTTCATTGTTATTTTAAATATTTTGAGCCTTGTATGCAGGCGCGTAGTTAAGAGGGAGCTCACTTTTGGTAAAGTGTTACAGAGACGCACCAAGAAATCAGTAGGGGTGGGGATGGACAAGTTTGATAATAAGCCTACTGAAACTTTATGCGTTGATAAAAAAAATGTGCTGGTTTTTTTAATGTAAAATTGGGTGGTCCTAGTAACATTGGAATCATGTGTGTTTGTGGAGCTCATATGTTTGCTCAAAAATATGCTTCTCTTCAGATATCCCACTGATCTCAGCTGGAAAATGAGGTTCCCCTAAGGTTATTTTGTGCTCTATATTGAGGGGATTTACCAATAATTGCAAGAAACACATACATGGGTAAATTTCAGAAGCTGCTTAGCCTGAATGTTGACCTTTGTGAAATTCGTAAAGGTTACTATTAAGACAGATCAGTATACTAGTCATGTCTTTAGTTGGACAACACCCACCGCCAATGTTAAAAAAGCATATTGTAGGTGAATTTCACTTAATTGTTGAAAATAACGAATGGCCAGAGAAAGTTTGATTAAAATCAGTATTTTGTATAAAACTAACTGTTCGACTTCAATCTGAGGTCACTGTTAATTGATGAGGAGGATTCAATTGGTCCAAAGTGTGGCAAATACATAAATCATTTTTTTAATACTTTGTAACACAAGGAGGTTGTTTCGATTCTAATCCGTCTACTATTCCTCGTATTTGTAAGTAGCTAATTCTTTTCCAGTTAACACAAAAACGAACGGAAACTCGAAACAGTGCAAAATTACGTACATTCTCAACCGATTTTAATGACGCTATTCAAAGGCTCTGGCTTCAACCACTCATGTATTGGCTTCACTTGTGCTCCCTTGACGAAGCGGACAGGTCGTAAACAGCAACGGCGCTGCTTGGATGACCTATTCACCTATACAGTTGACGTCACTTTCGGTGACATAGTTTCGTATCTTGTGCAATTACTAAGTAGCATGCTTTGGTTCACAGTGAAACCCTCCTCATTTTTAGCAAAACGCATGCACTCGCATGCGAGAGATCGTTCAACGTCTATCACTGTGATGTAAACCTAGCAGACATAGTCAAACGATGCGTGCGTGACTTTTTATCTTTTAGAAGTGCGTGGAACATTTGTGTGCGCCCAGGAAAAACTACGTCTTTTACTCAAGTGAAACCGGACCGAATAGTAAGTGTGCCATTCAGTAACTAGTCTCAAGTTGTCATGCACCGCAATAAATGACCTAGGAAACCGAGAGCGCTTATTTCCTTCTTGTGGAATATTACCAGCTATGTGCATGCCCTAAACCCGCCGTGGGGAGGGTGCTGGATCTCAACCATTACGGTTCGCTTTGTTGATTTATCTGGTGTGCCAGTTTGCACCAATATTATCACCAGTGGTTTCATTCGGTGAATGCTAACTAAATACATGCATTGAGTTATCTCCTTCAGGAGGTTTTGCAGTACTCTGGTGTGAAGAGTTTTCAGAGCTTGAATGCGGTTTAAGTAGTACAGGTTACGGTGTACCGGTGTAACTGATGTCGATTTTCAGTTAAACTACTTGGTAGCGACTGTATACAGTCAGTTTGCTTTCTGTTGTTTTTGGGATCCACTTGGAAATTTTATGTTATGGGAAACTATTAGGACCTTCAATTTTTGATCAGGTGATGGATACCTCAAGTGGGAGAAATGAACTGAAAAGAATCTATCAATGATTTTCACCTCCCGTCCATATACATTTTCTCTGTCTTCTCTCACGCACGTGAGAAATAGAAACATCTAAGCGAATTCCCAGTCATGTGATACGCGCTATTTTGCGAGGCAAAGGGTGGCACAAGAAACTACCGTACCGGATATAACAGCCGAATCGGACACGGACGCGGTTCTCCTTTCACGGGTTTCACAGATTCATTGGTCATGTTGATCTGTCAGCGTTGACCATGTGTCTTTTGTGAGTGTCTGTATTTCACTCAGAATATCCGGGAAAATCCATTCGTACCGGATATATTCTTTACCTTCACACATGTGAGCTTGTCAAATCTAATATTACGTGACGACGGAAGCATTTTCCACTTGGCCCAGCAACACCAAGTAAAACCAGGGAAATATAAGATTAATTACACAATATTCCGCTGAAAATGACTGAGTTCTATTCTAGGTGCATTCCCAGTTCGAAGATAAAGAAAAACAACAATAGCAGCATCGTGCTGAATATTGCTTGCGGTCACAAGATAAGGCACACGTAGGTGTAGTCATTGATAGATGTGACGTTCGGTTCAGTACAGGTACCTTTATAGAATTCCTTCACCAATAACCAAATATGCATGATCTGATTGCTACTGTTGGGCGTTTTGGTGCATTATATCTATATATTTTCACACACGCCTGAAGCCAGACTGTGTGCCAAACAAATCATGGTACAATAATCTTTATGGAAAAGAAAGAGTTCCATGATTTGCATGTGGGCCGGATACTGCCAGGTTGCCCAGGCCAAGGCAG
This sequence comes from Echinostoma caproni, assembly GCA_900618425.1. Taxonomy (NCBI): domain Eukaryota; kingdom Metazoa; phylum Platyhelminthes; class Trematoda; order Plagiorchiida; family Echinostomatidae; genus Echinostoma; species Echinostoma caproni. The sequence continues at coordinate 40,484 of UZAN01040716.1, read as the reverse complement.
TATTATATTTATATAATATCTTTTATACGGTTTACAAACTACGGTAAATTGAGCTGTGAAACACAACAGACATAAAAGAGTAGTAATGAGATAAATAGAATCTCTTTTTAAATTAAGCTGTAAAGCGATTTTCCCCTCATTTGGGATTATCAGCAAAATGTAAACTAACCAAAGTGTATGGGACTGACAGCTGGGTTTTTTAATCGATATGACGAAGCTTCAAAGCACTGGCATTAAAACCGAAATAAAAAGACGCCTAATTGAGCTGCAACGAGCTTCGTCAATTTCTCATACCGCCAAATAGTGTATTACCGGTGCTATTTGGTTTAAAAAATGAACGCGAGTAGCCCGTGAAGCTATTTGGTTTAATTTAGCACAATCCAAATCATTTATACAAAAAGAATAGCTATACTAATAATGTTCAACATGATATTCCTCACACTCAATATCTGCTAGACAACGTGAACGATACAGACATATCGTTAACATGATGTGAGCGCAATTTTCCACCGAAATCTGGGTCGAATTTCGGCTGGAAGCAAGAAACGTTCTGCACGGCCAAGAGCGTATAAACCCTCAATAATAAGGCGTCGGGTCAAGAGTTCAAAGAGGAACAAGGTTTTTTGAATTTTTCCCCAGACTCATACACATCTTCACATAAACGGCTTCTGTGCCTATAAGTTAGATAAACGTGCCGCTGCTACTCCATTTTATATAGTCGCTCGACCGAGAGAAAGAAAACCTACCGTGATACTGAGAAGCACCATTTTTTGTCTGCAGTAAGTATAACGGTTTTTTATCATCTGATGACTAAAATCCAACCTGGTCTTTGATTACCGCGAATAATGCACGCTCAATGATGAGCTTTCAGACTTAATTGAAATCATACTTGTAGATCCGTAATTGTCACATTTCATTATCTTTTTAAGAGGTCTCGCAACTACTGAAATAGTATGTGCAGGTAAAGCAGCCAAATGGAAATTTTCTAAATATTCGTCCAAAGCAGCAAGGAAATTCAAAACCCCAACTACCGTTTAACTGTTCAGAGATTTTCTTTTTAACACTTATGTTTCTGATAACGGCAAAATGTACTAAATAAACTTGCGACCAAAATTTTCAGAGAGGGTACCTACTTTTGGGGGTGCAATCGAATCCATATTTTTCCGATCTCCACATAAAATCACAATTTACTTGCACTGCTGTGAGATGCCGTCATTAGCTGAGCTTGACACACATTAGTTTGAATAATGGATGGAATGTGAATGAATTTAGTTGTCAACTGGCTAAGAGCTTCATTGTGTCTTCCGGAAAACTGTCACGATAGGGTAACTTTGTGGAGGTTCGCCTGGGTGTCTTACGTTCACAGTTCCTTTGCTGCATTGTGAATGTAAATGAGATAACTTGATGAGGTACTCTCGAAGGCCTCTGCATTTTACCATCGAAACTGGGGGCGGGGAGATTGAAATGAGGAGACGTTTTGTCAGTCTGCCATCGCATCAATACATTGCATTGTATTTTACATTTTGACAGTACTAAACAACGTCTGTGTACCGGAGTACACAGTAGAAGTGACTCGTAGTCTACATGGATGCCCACGATACCCATGATCAAAGAGGTAATGATTTCATCTCAAATGCGCTCCGGCAAAAAAAAACATTCACTCGGACGAATACCCTTAACTCTCGAGAGGAATTCAAGTTTGAAGTCTAAGATAAACGTTACTCTTCAGTGGAAATGAAGATCACGGAGAAACGTATCTTCAATTATTTCTGGACTGTGATCAACAAAAAAAAACTCAAACATTTATCTTACGAGTAAACGATGATTGTTGTAGAGTTTCTTCCCCTTTTCGCATTTCTGATGCCGTGCAGAATTAGTTCACAATGAGATATCAGCCTAATATATCGACTCAACTTCCTCCTCAATAACAATTTATCGGAGGGGTGGATTCCGAATACCTACAGATAAATGGAGGTGAATAGTTTGGAAAATCGCACAATAGTTTGCCGTCATGATCACCGAGGACAGATGAGTTCGGCGCTTTCTTTTAGGAGTACACTGTATTCTCTATTTAGCTCATACGGTGAACTGAACTGAGCAAAATTATCCAGAAATTACACTACTGATAGACTTGTTGATGATGATGATGCACAATGCTCAGCTACTCACCAGTTTGTCTACTGCGCAAACGTTAGACATTTTAGTCCCTAGATGATCGGCTACCCACCGTGCCACAATTCTCACCAGGTTTGTTTATCAGTACAAAGTGAATGGGGCTTTTGTAGTTCTCAAGCTTATCTGGAAAGAAAAACAAACCTATTGCTCCATGTTTATGGGACTGTTATTTGCCAAAATTTGGATTGAAGATTGACAATCTTCAATCGTGTGATCGCACCCCACGTGTGTTTTCCTTTTCAGTGTGTGTGCAATTTGGAATGTGTGTGTGTGTGTGTGTGTGTGTGTGCGAAGCATGTTTTGCTGATATACCAGGCGTTGAATTGTTTCAATTTTTCGGCAAAAGCAGGATGTATGTGGTTTGATTCAAGTGTTTACCACTGCGCACCGACGAATATCGACTAGTGTTGCTAGCATACATAATCATATGAGTAATATGTGTTTGTCGGATATGAATTCGGTTTATGGAATGCAAAATAAGAATCATGCCGGATCCCGATAAGCTGAGTTCGGATTCATTGAGAATTCAACCTGCATGGCTACAGGTTCAATCCCCGGTGGAATTGCCGGGTGCGCGTTGTGAAGAAACCCGGCAATATTAAAACGGGTTTTCAACGTTTTCAATGCAAACCCTCACTAGCAAGATTTACGTACGTATATTCTGTTTTTTGTCAGTGCAATTCCATGTATACCTTTATTATACCTTTAATTTTTTAATGCAAATATAAGCTGTAAATTATGATGTTTTATTATGCTATTCATCGCATGGCACTTATGTGCAATTTGTAAGGTGAGTTTAATCCTCGATTGTTCGAAAGAATAGTAACAAGATCTAAAATTTCCTGAAACCCTTGCGACTCCTTCCTTCTATTCATTATGAAATTTATCCGTAAAATGCCTAACGATTAGTTTCCCTTTTTGGTAGGTGTGTTTAAAAAAAATACTCCAACCTATGGAACTTTAAATCCATCAGCATTGTGTTTCTGACAGTTGTTGTGACGATCGACATACCTAGATTTTGGCGCCCGCGTCAACAGTATACAGTCTCCGCTCAGTAGTAAAACTGATCACTTATCGTGGCTTCAAAACCGAATGACAGTAAACACTAGTGCTCTCTAACGAATTGTGAATGTCACGTAGTCGTTCGTCTGTCGAGCTGTCGTATGCAGAATAGTCTTACCTTCTACAGAGAGCTGGGAGCAGAAGCCCGGGAAAATCATTCTGTGCCAATTTAGCACTGTGGATAAACTCCGGTGGGGTAAATTATGAGATGACAGCGAATCGCCGAGTGGCTCGCTTTCGAACACACATACATATACAACCACTTTCATCCTATCACCCCCCCCTCTCCTTCCCCAATCCCCCAAAACCAAAATGATTGTGAAAAATTTTAACGGCTCCGTTGCGCGACTTCAGACGGAACAATTGTCTTGCAACTAGGACAGCCGGGGTTAATTTCCTTCGAAGACCAAATAATATCGACCTTATCCAGTCTACCGCGTTCTTTAATTCCAAATTTATCGATTTAATGTTTTCTGTCTGACAGTGAATCGATAATGTTCACAACGCACATGACCATACGATGAACTTGGAACTGATTGAAATCATTATGCGATGTCACTAGAACAGTAAGATCTTTTCTCTAATAATCACTGTCAAAATTGAGCTGCTGTGAACAAGTCTCTAAATTTGGATAAACAAAGACTGTAGTCAATAATGATTTACGGTGAAATTATTCCTATTGTTGACATGTGTGCAAATATACCCTCATGTGAATTATGTGGAAATTCAACAGACGGAGCTAAAATTGTGTTTGAGTATCATTGTGATGGAAGGTGGTATGATATATGCACCAGGGTTGAGTAGTAAGGGATAAAGAATACTGTCATCGAGCATCAGTCTGAATACCCTTTAAAGACAAAGGCCTCGATTGGTTTCGATATTTTTCGTGTTTCGAAGTAACGCTTGCAATAATGCTAGAAAGTACTGTGTGATCAATGCAGACCATAACTTGCCTGCGCCATTTGCACACTGTGAATCAACACTGATAGTCTGGGTGGTATGGTCAAAAATTGCAACCAAATGAGGCGTATTGGGTTTCTCAGCGTCAATCCGATATGAACTACATCAATTAGCTCCTGTGGCTGCTGACAACGCACCAAGTATTACGATCAATAACAATGACATAAATGGTGAGTGACAAAGTGAAAACCTTACCCCCATGTTGCAACGTTACCCCATATACCGTGTCCGAATTAGAAGTAGCATTTCTGTTTCCCTATACCTCATTTCCAATCAACAGATGTACCGAATTATCTAAACAACAGACGAACACTTGGTCAGAAACAGGAAAGCTCAGTCACTCTGTGTTGTTTCAAACAATGTGCACATCCGACAACACAGGTGGGAACAAATAGACAGCGCCGAATAAAGCAATAGTGGCCAAATTACAGCATCTATGTTCACACTACGTGTTCCTACACTGCAGAGCCCAATTACCTATTACAAACATGCATACAAATGCAAGAACGAAACTATAGTCCTGTGAACAGATAACTTTTCATTTTACCCATCAGAATGGCAAACAGACGCTGTGAACGCTGTGCGAACGATTATGGTAGCAAAGCTATCTACTGCAGGAAAGTGTTGACCCTGACCGAATTTTAGTCTCAGACCCCAAGGACTGGTGCGTACAAACAATCCTCAGTTAAACCGTTTTGACTACCAGCACACTGTGTAACAAAGTAATTTGGAACGAAATGACAAGGCTAGAGGGAATGAACCAGAACACTGTTTTTCCCCATGCAAATTTTCCGGTTGTTCTTTACTTGGTGTGGCTTCACTTGGTTGGAGAAGGGTAATCGGAATTACTGAGCTGTACTATCAAATGTCGCGGACACTTTGGAAACATTTCATGGTAGTATAGGATGAAGCCACTAATGAAAATTTAGTATGCACACTGCACAACAGTTATCAACTTTGTTCTCGTCTTGTTCGACCATAGGAGGCGTTCTTCTTCCTGGATCAGTACCTTGGGACCATTGTAACCCATGGTTAGTGATACTGAGTGATATGGTCGCGTGTCGTAAACATTGCCGCCCGTGCATCTACTCGATGTCCTTGCAACCTTGACACCGATTCGAAAGTTCCAATGTTTCATTAACTCCTAGATTAGAATAGATCGGCATGAGACAGCAACGGAAACTAGCACGCGAAAATGCAACTGAACGGAAACTGTGATGAAAGACTACAGGTAATCAAATGTCCTAAAGACGTATGCACAAAGCTTATTAAGGTACGAACACAGTCTTAAATTTACTTGCTGGATATATTCATTGTCTTATTGTTCACTTCATCGTGTCTTTGATTGAAATAGAGCGCCAAATTGCTGATCACACTTTTACGCTTAGCTAGAAAATCGGCTGAACAAATGCCTCTTGTGAGCAGTTTCTGACCAGCACTAACAGAAATCTACGAGTGAATAAACGGCACATGGGTTTACTGTGTTCGAACTATTGGACAAGAACACCACACAACTCTTAACTACGCTACGCTCACACGTTAAGTGATCCTTAAGCAATTCGCACCGGTTTGATGCCGTTTGTCTTAGTGCCGCGTTGAAACGGGTGAGACTTAAGCNTCATGCTGGAACATTATACCGGACAGGCATTGGTGATATTGAACGCGTAGACAATTCAACAGAATTTGCAATACTTGCTTTTCAAATGGCTCACTCGGGATTAGAACCGTGAATTTTGTTTAAGTGAAAACGTTCATCAACAAAAGCCACACTGGATATTACAGCAAACCTGGGTAGATCATCGTACCTGAGAATTTCGGTAAATTCTATCGAGATATTTCTACTGGTAGCTGACCGTTATGGGTACCGAATTCGAAATCAAAATGTAACATTTTATTGCGTTAATACAGATAGCATGCCGAAACTACTTTCTTGATTAGCTACAGTAGGAATCCAGTTTGTACAGACCCCGAGGGGTTCAGCGAACGTTATCCTGATGAATTACTCGTGATAAAAGCTTAAACTGGAATTTAAGAAGTAAAATATTTCTATTCCAATGGTTGAACAACAACACACTGATGTGCAGTTATGACCTATGTGAGAATTCGTTGCTTTTACTACCTGATTCAGAGGCTGAGCCTACTATTAGAGTAGATGGTCGCTGGGAATAAAGTAACTCAATCCATGAGATAGTAAACCATTTAGGATCTGAAACTGTATTGTAGGACTGCCTATCAATGACGCAACTAGTTAACCATTTTAAACTTGCATTTAGAACATGAAAAAGGAGTTCTAGATCAACAACAAAAACACCGCTTAGATGGTAAATGTTTGGATTAGCCCATTCGGTTTTCACAGGCACCAGGCATTGTTGATGATGTTCAGTGTGAGTTTCACTCCTTGGGAGAACTTTATTTCTCCACGATTGGAATGCATTGGAATGTGGTAGAAGTGCTTGTGATAACCGACAAAGATAACTGGACCGCTGTTTCGTTCGCTTTGGGACTTGTCAGCAGTGCATGTGTCCCTGTCAGGACTCGAACCGCGAACCTCCGAGTTGGGACTTCTAACCCTTACCCCCGCGCTACACGTTCGACGGTGATCATCTTGCGCGAATAGCTCGATCAATTTAGATGGTTTATGTTTGGATTACCCCATTCGGTTTTCACAGGCTCTTTGTCGGCTATCACAAACATTTCCACCGCATCTAAAAAAACACCACTTCACAGCGATCTTGAGGTTTACTCCTACAAATTGAGTAGTTGTTTGTGTATGCATCAATTATACAGTTTCCCTTCGGAGTTGACATAGTCTACGGAATTTACCTGAAAACATGCGACCAAATCACGTCGTAGCATATTGCACACTAAAACAAACAAATAGAAAGTGTTACCTACACCTGAGTTTCCTTTTTTCATCAAGTTTTTCGGACATTTCATCCGAGAAAATGAAAGGAGTTTGCATCAAGAAATTGATCGATAACTTATCTGAGCGAAAAACAAAACCCAGAGAGGAAAACAAACTCTCTCAGAGTGATTCGCGATGGTATCAGGACATCACTAAATTAGGAGAACACTGTCTTAGAGAAGAAAAACCATAGACTTCATCGACTTCGGAAATTGATGGCATCGTTTAGTTTCACACCTGACTAAAATAAATCCCAACGTAAACGTTTCTGAGGCATTCGAACCCTCGAATAAGGTTCACTGTCAGAAGCGGTGGGAATTCACCAGTGCAATCCTCTAACGAATCGGTGCAACGGCTTGAGCTTCGATGGCGCAACACACCACCTCACTAACCAGAGTAATCTCGATACTCGCGTGAGCGAACATGCCAACTGTGTGATCATTCTGAATCTCGTATTCGGTCTCCAGATGAAACCAACCCCAGTAATCTAGGATGTGAATTATTTGGTCTTCCCCTAGACAATTTTCTCTTTAATTAGTGCTGTGTACATTTTGATGCATTGACTCTATGAGACTGTTCAGGCAGTTATAAAAAACGCTCATTGTTTGGCACCAATGAAAGGTATTTCAATGACAGGGGTACTGTCTCATTTCGCCAAGTTCAAAACCTCAGAACTGCAACCAGATATCCACGTGAATGACGTTCGTTTGTTTTATATCATCAACCTCAGCAGAAACGTTTATCAAAGGTAAGGAATCGACTCCTTACATTCACTTGAAAAAACGGAGGACCGCAAATTGCACGTTCTTTGGTGAGTCAAAAGCACTCCCAACACTAATCAAACTGAGGCGAAGGACTAGGTAATTCGATACGCATTACATTGATAAAGCAGGGTTTTCAAATACATTTTAAAATAAGAGTATTGTGCGTTTCGAGCAGTTGACACGCGTTTTCATTTAAAAGGAGCACGATTGAGTTACTAAAGCAATGCAGTACAATTTGTACCCCCTAAACTCGAGGATCAATCTGTCCTCCTCATAAATGAAACCATCAGACCATATATGTTGAAAATGTTTTGACATGTAACTAAAATTCATTTTATTTCCCTCATAACGAAAATTTATTATTTTACTACAAAACTGCTACTGCATTTTACAGATTCTTCTGTGGGCTCTTCCCTATATATCTTGTGAGTCTAATCATCCAAGTATTGGCAAAAGAGGTCTGAGAAGTAAACGACGAATTTATCGGAGAGTAATCGCTAAATGTAAATTCGCGTTCGACAAACCGCAAACGTCAAAACACTAAAACTCACGTTTAATATACTACCTATGCTTTTTCCTATAAGAACGTGTACATTCAAGTTGGACAGTTAAGTGTGACAGGACGGGATAACATATTAATGAGGATAATGAACAAACGCAGGGATAGCGTGGTGTTAAATGACATACAAAAATCCAGCTCAGTGTAGTGGGACAGAAAACCAAAACCAAAATCGCAACTGGATTCGGTAACCAATTGCGTTCAGTAATTCGTCCTACTCGTGCACTTAAGTGGTACATAATTGGCCTACAGTTGATCTAAACGTTCATAACGTTCGCAAGTGTATGAATGGCGTCACGTGATCCACTCTCGTGACCATAGCAAGTGCTTACACGCACAACGAACACTAAGTTTAAATGAAATAATTGCGTCTCCTCCCCCACATTCTTCGAACGGTTTACCGAAGGTTGAACTGATATGGTACTGTTATTATGCCTGACTAATCTGTGCGTCATCTGGAACCCAGTGTTGACCTTATCACATCGAAACACCCTGAAAGGGCAGAGCAGAAATGACTTTTGCATAAAATCATAGTTCATGTATTTAATCATGAATCCCATTAAGAATAACTTTTGAGTGCTTTTAAATGCACCAAAGTTCTCAAAAACGATCCGTATGCTTGGACTGATGCAATTTGTTAGTTATACTCGCTTAGGACAAGCCAAAGTTAGCTGTTCGCCTGAAGCGACCCGAATTATAACATCTTGTTAGACGACACTGGATGATATTGACAGTTTATTGCTATTTAATATGTGGTGTTGAAACCCTGGCAGAGATAAGGCGCTTTTACATTTTCTGATGCGTTTACGTGTCTATTTTTTCACCCCCTATTCGGCCCGGTTATTAGATTTTCAGGGCTCGTCAGGGCACAGGCATGCACACATGCGGCCGTCTGCACAGTGTCTCATTGTTGAGTGTAACCTACTCCCTCAGTAACTGTGACCAAGATTGTTTCTAACTTCGCCTATTCATGTGTGCGTATGTTCTTTTTCTTCCATATCGTGAATATGTTGCACGATTTATTATTCAGACGACTCGGAGTGTGCTTCTAATGAACACGCTCTGCTGTATTGGTCAACATGTGCACAAGTGCTTACGTGTCTCATTGTGTACAAATCTTCACACACACACACACATGTGTATGTGTGTGTGTGTATGTTGCTGAATCACCAACACTGTGTTCTCCTTGACCGGACCCAGTTGAACACGCATCAACTTGCTTTCTCGAGGACATCAGAATGTCCGATCCGGTGGTGCGTTCGGCTTTGAATGACAACAGTCAATCAACATTTTGCATACACATTAGCTGACCAACACAGTACGGTAAAACTGCCTAAGTATGAAGAAGGCAAAGTGGATGAAAGGTCGCTGAAGCAGATGTATTGTGCCTCCCGACACAAGAGTTTTGAGCCGAGGTCAGATATGGGCTGTGGTATCGATTGGACGCTGACCAAAATGACCTGTTCGGCTAGAGGGTTATCAGTCAGTGATCTTCAATTGTTTTCTTCTCTGTCGATTTTTATTCTAGGCCTTGAAATGAAAAGCTTGGCCTTGTTCATCGACAATTCTTCTGAGAGTTTTCGCATCTGCGATCAATGACAAAGATTTCAATAGAGCCAACGTCAGTTAGAAAACTGGTGAAATGCTTCATCACATATCCTGGAGGAGATATTGAAGACATCCCCATGAACAATGTGCGGCAAGATAAAGCAACTTGTTGGTGGCACGCAGCCTCTACAATGAGTCACTTTTTCCAATATCAACCAATTCATAAAACCGGCTTATACTTACTGAAATTGTATTCGTCATACACAAAATACAAAGCTACTATGCCACTGCCCACCTGAAAGCCCTAGAAGCACTGAGCAATCTTTTTGTCTTTGTTAGGAATTATTAC
>UZAN01040716.1:18473-29651 GCA_900618425.1 Echinostoma caproni | reverse complement strand
TGAGCAATCTTTTTGTCTTTGTTAGGAATTATTACCAGCCACGTGTATTCACGAAATCTCGTGAGATTGGAAACTGGTCATGAGGGATTTCAAATTCAAAGAGTTGATCACATGGGTTATCCGAGATGGCTGTGAGCAGTGGACTACGTACAAACACCAGGTGACACTGCGATACTGTTAGGGCACAGAGTTGGGAACGAAAATGATCTCAGTACAGACAGACAGGATCTATTGGTGTCTACAGCTATTTAATCACCAAATTGATTATGGGATCAGGATTCTTTCGGACTCATTCAATATTGTGTTTATAAAACTATAGAATACAGCAACAGATTTGATGACACCCTGTGTTCTGTGACCTATGCAATCAGGGATTCTTCTTTTTGAAGATAAAAATGTATGAAATAGGGCCACATGATACGGTACTTTTCAGCCAGTTTAACCTCCGATCTGAATCCGGAGAACCGATCGATCGACCGAACCAGTGAACAATGTGGGAAATCAGTCAACATGTGTTTGATGTAACCCCTTCCAGTGTTCACATGTGTGCCTGCAAAATAAAGTCCTTATAACTGGAACAAATTTTAAAATTAATCCCGTTTCCAGATGCTACCTGTGAGAGCAGGAATCGAAAATAACTGAAAACATTACCCAAAACCTCGGTAAGTAGTACTGGAAAATCTGGTGGACTAAATAGTCAATGAAAACGTGGGTACAACTGTATCCCCTTTGGATGTTCATTCAAGATGTTTTGAAAAGGACACGATGCTAGCGGTTGGAGTTAATAAAGTACCAAAACATTTACGACTGTCAGATTCAGGAAGTAGTTTACCAACTTTGATTGTCATTAAAAGCCACCTTTAGCAATTAAATCTCCCGATCTGTTCAGATTTAATTCAGCAGATTAATCTGTTGATTCCTTATTGCGCACTTCATCAGAACCGGGTCAATTCCATCAGGATGGCGAGGTCCGGAAATGAATTGACATTTTTTCTGCGTTTTCTTCATTGCCTTGACGTCAGCAAAATGCTTAAAATTTTATCAGTTGCCTGACGGTGCGACATATCTGCACCATTGGTTAGGATAACATTTTTAAAAAGCGACTGCTTGCTTCAAATCCAAGATGCAAAAAACGTTTTGGTTCAGCTTGTAGAAAAGCATCATGGTACTTCAGTGTAAAAAGATAATTAAAAATTATTTTTTTCGACGGAGCGCCATTCTGTTTTTCAAGCCGTTTTAGTTACCAATAAGAACTTGCACACTGATTCGACAAAAAAAGAAACCAGTAGCTACTTGATGAAATTCAACGGGGACATAATAATGTATCAGTGACGACAATCATTAGAAAGCGATCAAAGATAATCGTCAAATCCCACTTACCCTTGGTAATATCCATTCCAACCATTCGCATTGGATTAACCGTGTTTTCCGCATCCATAATGGAACAGCTACCCAAGCTGGTCACAGTGTGTCTGGAATCATCGGAGGATGTGACTTTGGGCCACAGGTCGATCCACTGTAGTGTACCGGACCCCTCCATTGCCGCACGAATCTCACCGAAAATATAGACCAAATAGTTTTCAGAACCACCTTGTTGATCGGCCGGAGCTAACTGGAATGGCACAGTCAGACGGAATGTGACGTTCTGTAATTTCTGAGTCGGTCCAGTATACTCAACCTGAATCACATGCTCCACACGAGGGCCTAGTTCAGATACGTCTACACGTCTCGAGTGACCTATAAGACCGGACGAAGGACGGGTCCGATTATCCATTCGACTGGACACGGATTTAGGCCCATATGAGATCCGTATCTTGGGTGCATTTATCACGCGATAGTCAAAACGAAGAGTATTACCCAAAGACTGAGGATCCTGGGTGCCTGAAGACACCCGAACCGTTACTCCAGCACCCAAAGAGAAGTTGGTCTCATCTATCATGGTAAAATTCGGGTAATACGTCGATAGTTTCCATTTTTTAACAGTGGGAATCTCTTCCTCAATTGCGTCCGGTTCCTCAGTCAGCGTTGGAGGTGGCATTGTACCGACGAAATAGGTTGCCCACGTTTCATTTTCTGATACCTGGGTTGGAAGGATTGCATTATCTTCCAACGCTTCAAGACGGTAGAAACGTAAATTCCCGTGAAACTGAAATTCCAAGCGCAAACNTATATAATTCAATTAGCAGTTCCGGCCTCGAACTTTCCTGGTCACCTAATAAAAGGTCTGTTGTTGTGAATAGTACTCGATCCGTTTCGTTCGTTTCATTCTCGGACTGAACCAAACTATCGTTGAAACGGGATATTGTGACATTCGATTGTAGATCAGTTATCTGAAGTGAGACATCAGCTTCACAACTGGGTCGTGGATAGCAAATATACCGGGATAACGGAACATGAGCCAAACATTTAGACCAAGAGATTATAGGACGTTTCAGCCAACCACTCTGAGCGCATGTCCCATTTTCATCAACCACTCTATCATGACCGTAGCATGGCTGTAAAAACCGATAAGCGACATACAGCGCATTCTCTGGTGTTTCAATTTCAGTCATATCAATCACATCCTGTTCAGCAATCAGATCGAATTCCACCAGCAGTTTCTTTTGAGCTGTATCGTACTGGCTAACAATATCTCCAAACAGCTTAAATCGCTCACTAGCCGTAGAATTGGCCTTCCAGTCAGTGATCACTTGATGCACCAAACGGTTATCTTCCTCGTCTTTCACAATGTGTGCAATTGGGTCAAACCCCTCGGATCTTTGTTGTTGGGTACGCAAATAAACCGAAATCTGGATAGGTATAGTATCCCCCGCAAATATTCGCCTGATAGCCAACCAGGGGGGAAACGTAAACAAACATTCTGCTTCTACCCGGGGTCTACTGGCGAACAGCTGTAATGCAGGTGTTCCATCTGAACTCTTTGAAACGGGAATGGTGAGATCGGGCAAACCATTGTAATCCATATCATCCGCCTTGAGAGGAAGTCTGGCACCGAAATCGTGTGCGTCTGTTGGCCCTCTCAGGATATAAAATGGGATAGAATCAAATCGACATTGAGGCAAGATTCGAATCACATAGACAAAGCTTTGTCCGGTACGCTTTTCCAAATCCGGTGCGCCTACTGCAATATATTCCGTTCCATTTCTGTCCAAATCTCCCAGGCGAGATAGAGAGAAACCGAAAAATGTGCTTTCCACCGGACCCTCAATCATATCATCGTAAAGCTGCTGTTTATATATTTCCAGCGGTGTTCTGAAGCGAGCATCAGCATGGCAAAACAAATAAATGCGACCTCGATTGGCTTGCTTTTGAGTAACGGAGGCTTCTTTGAAGATTTCAGAATCGGCATATGGAGCTCCAACTACCAGACCGGTTTGCAATGAACCGTTAATGGGAATTCGGAGGATAGTTGAACCAAACCCGGAAAATATCTGATCCAGTTCGATTCCTCCCAACCAGTCTACGGACCCAAAAGTTTCACGGGAACTGGTGCCAGTATCGGCTGTTTGAAATCCAACAACTTGTGAAAGTTCATCCACGTTCTCATCAACTTCGTGAGGAAAACCCGGGGCGCTGGCATACCCATCAATCACAGAGTAGCCAAAGTATGCTCCAATATCCAGCGAACCGGCAATATCCGGTCTCCGTATTGTGGTCACACGAGCGGTTCCATATGGGTCCTTGATCAACTGCACTTGTCCAGTGGGTAGTGAAAGAGGTTCGCCAACCCAAAGCCGGACATCAGACAACAAACGGGCAAGAGTTGTTGCATTTGGTTGATCGGAACCAAAAGACAAAGCTATACTATGACCGGCCATACAAGGAGTGCCCACATTCAGTCCAGATTGACAAAACTCGTTTAACTCGAGTGCTTCTCGTGGTTTACCATCTCTTAAAAGTTGAAGGAAACATCGACCTACTGGAACTTGGGTTTTTGCTCTCCAAAGGGGATCACAATACGCTAAAAGACTTGTATCACCATTCAGAGCTAATGTGCTACTGGATGCTCCCAAATACTCATGAGACCCTCGTTCATTTTGTTTTCTTGAAAGCTCTATACAAGAGGTTTGAGATGGACCAAAACCAAGGGGATTACTTGCAGCGTTTTGTAATTCCAATTCACACAAGTAAATAGTTCCACCATCTCGAGGGCTCACTGAAATTTTGCCTGTCGAGGGATTTGTCAAACGACTGGAACCACCAATCAAAACATAACTCCGATGATATGATTTGAGAGTAGTCACACTGACAGTAGTCCATTCAAAGTTTTCAAACGCATGGTTGTTTCTGACAAGATCAACTAACCGTTGGCTGAGATCTTTGAATGCGGGATTATCACAGAGTTCCATTGGACGATAATCTGGTCGCAAGTCTGCGGGGGTCGCTGGGCTCCATTTATTTTCTCGTTCACGTTCCGCTTGAATTTCGATATCTGAGTAGGATGTGCTTTTCAGAATCTCCGTATCCACTACCCAAATACCGCAATATGTGAAAAACAGTACAGTCACAAAACGAAGCATAGCGGTAAATGTTGTACTAAATCCTTTAAAAATCTTTGCTCACACAAATCACAGTATAGGCAATGATTGCTCATTCCCCACCATTTGAATGATCGGAATCCCTGTACTCAAATATAGAAAGTACAAATCTATCAGTTTGTTTTGACAGTAATGCGACACATTCACCAGTTCAACAGAGAACAAGGCGAGGTCCGCACGCTATGGGCGATATGGGTGATATGCGTTGTTTTGCGTACCAGTCGGCCAGTCAGATGGGCCGCTCAAGGTTAGCGTGATTTTTCTCGCTCGCCATTGGTCAACCACTAGCAAAATATGATTGGCCGTTAGATATCATGCCGTCTCTCGGTCTGTTATCGTAAAACATGCGCGCTTCAGTGCATCATATTCCGAGCTCATTGCTAACCAAGGAAAAATATTTTCCCGCTTACGTTTATTAGATTTGGTTTTAATCCGCTCGGTATTATAATTGATTGTATTCTTGTGTTCATAGTAAGTCGTACTGAAGAAAAATAAATGTATTTCCGGGCAAAACAGAGAATCTTCAATCCCGCAGAAGTTAAGAAGTTTACGAAGATGCTTAATATTCAGTCTTCAAGGAAGTGTCACAATGGAAGGTGAAGTAATTTGAACTTAAAGCATATTATTATCTCAATTACATTGTCTTGTGAGCATGTTATCACCTTCTATGAAAAGTACCTAATCATTTCAGATTGGCTTCAACAATTACTCTTTAACGTGCAAATGTTTTGGTTTGCATCATGCAAAGTAGATTACTTGCACATATTAATAAAACCGTAACATTAGGTAACTAGAATACGTTATTGGGAAAGTATATGTCGCCCTAACGCTTGACAAAGGGTCGTGGTCTGATTGTGTAAGACTGGTTAAGGGGTTTTTCTCTGACAGCCGCGCTTGGTGAATACTTTTATTCATCGTGAATGTCACCACAAATAAATCAGCTTGAGTTGACTGGTCATATGCCCCTTCGAAACAGGATTCTTATGATTAGTGATAACCGCGGTGGCTGACTGGTTCTTCAACACAAGAGCTGCACGAACGCAATTTTTGCAACCCAGCTCCTCTATGTTCAAATCCACTCACTTGTTTGCGTGATACTTTACTGCATCACTCAAACCTTTCACATAACGGTGAATTACAAACTTCTTTACATTGCAGACAGATAGTAAAAGCACTATGTATATTATCCAATAATATTTAATTGTGCGTACGTTCTGATTAACAGGCAACCAGCTCTTTTTGTCCTGTGGATGACAAGTAGGATCTTATCCCACTTCGATTAGCCGGTTTGTCTCGCTCGATAATTTCGATCGATAGATCGGCATGTCCGTCCAATGGTGAGGCGAACTGTTTGCCTTGAGTTATTTATTGGCATTACTATTTATATTCCCATACCAGGTGTACTAACAGATTGTCTCGTTTTCTGTCTTTCCTAATTCTCTTGGAATCTGAACTAACTTCGTGCATTTTACTCTCGGCATCCACTATGAATGAAATATGAATGAAATAATTAAGTTGAAAGAGCGATGAAACGGGATGGTCACGGTCAACCACCATTTTAGCGGTTGGCTCATTTACTGCAGGGTTCGATGCTAATTGATGCAGGATGTGATTCACAATAAATGTTTTCATGGTCATATAACATCCAATGCATTCACATGCATTTTATTAAATGGCTGCATGTTGAATGAAAACAAATAACAATGGCAGATGGAAACCTAATGTGATTCTGCAAATGTGCAATACAAAATCTTTAACGCAATCCATTCTGACCCCGCTTGTCACCGATGACGTTCTATCATTGAATTGCAAATTTCCTGACTCACAAACAAAAGCGTTTGTGAACATGATCACCAGCGAACGACTCTATCACTCTACCAACCGGTGGTTTGATTCTCAAGATCCAACTTAATTTCAGTCCGTCAAATGAAGTAGATTTTTGTAATCCTCTATGACAATTGGTCATGCGGGCACAGACAAACTTCCTTGTCTATCTCGTTAAATGACCTATACACAGTTCAATGTTAGTAGAACGCAGTTATTGACGTGCAGGATATCTAGGGGCCCTGTGTGGTCGCATCAAACATACTTGGAATGTTTGTGCGATCGTTTTTCCCTTGTTTCTATCGGACCAATAAATTAAATGGAAAGTTGGCTTTATGTACGGTAAATAAGGGCTTTTTGACTCTTAGTTTATCTTTTATTCTCCCACCGTTCATCATATATCAAATCGAATTTCAGTTAAAACATTTTTACAATGCAGACGACCTTTCCTTACAACGTTTTATTACATGAAAATAAGGTATACACAGTGTTCTGGTCATTCAATGAATGCTCGATGGGAAGTTAGGAAAATGGTTGGCTAGGGTTACAGTTTGACTTATAGTCATCCTACGTTAAACAGTAACTCTGAATGACATCAAGGTTTAATTGAGGGATAAAATTGTTTTTCATAAAAACTGGAGGATATTCTTTCAGACTGAATGTACATTTTCCTGAGCCTGACCACCAATCGACAAGTAACTCGAGACTTCCTTCCGTGTCTCAGAAATGAATGACATGATCACCGGTGAACAATTTACCTATATTTTTCGTATCCAAAGATTTTCTATCTGCAATTCCGCTACCACTTATCATTACTGGAGTTCACCTTAGCTGTGACATGCCACCCTTTTGGTCACAACCGAGGCAGACAGCATGTACCTGCGCGGTGCGCTCAAAAAGGTTCTGAGTTAACCAGTAGGCTTTCTTGGCACGTGACCAGACCTCAGGCACCAGAACAAGCAGTACTTGACTTTTGATTCGAACTGAAGAACAATTAAGACCCAACTCATTGTGTCTTCGCTCCCTAACCTCATGTTTCATCATCCTAATGTTTTCTGCTGTATTCGCATGCTCATGTGACACAGAACAAGTGACATCGTTTGTCACTTTGAGTTTTCAGTCAATACTATTCCCATTGTCATTATTATTTAGTACTGTCATTATACACATTGGTGTGCTGAACAGTAGGAGTGGATCCCCCAAAGTTTTAAGAAAATATTATTTGGTTTTGGAAACCAGAAACCTGACCGCTGGGACTTGGATTAGTATACTACATAATACCCCAATTGAGTGAGCATGCAGCTGAGCAGCTTCACAGCAAAGCCGTTCCACGATTCAATTATGGAAAATGATAAATGCTGCATTTCGGAAGTGTGGCAAGCCCGGGATTGTGACCGAATTCGTTTTATCAGCCTTCGGCGGGGCCTTAGAAATTGGTCGTGTCATTTTTTGCCGTCGCTGGAGCTTTGTTTTTTCATCAAACACTACCTCTGGATATACTTTTGCATCAATTACGATGACTTTATCGATCACCTACAACGCGCTCAGTTTAATTTTCATACGAGTATTCGTGTAACAAACCGTCTCTGTGAGCTTTTTCTCGTTTTTTGAGAAATAAGGTTAAAAATATCACCATAAATTCTATTGGTAAACGGAGAAAACATTGCGCTCGCTGGAAAGTTGCACTTGAGCACCGAAATATGAAGAGCATTGGTTTTCCGATTATCCTGGCGTCAAATGTCTGCTCAAGTCTTTCTGAGCTATCGGACATCGGTCTTCTGATTCACTACAGAGAGTACTTCAAAAGTTGTGCCACTTTTCCGAAAGTCTTTGTACAAGAATGCGCTCGAACGAAGTGGCTCAAATAGAAGGCGTCCAATTATTTCGTGCAGATAGACCACCAGGAAGCAAAACTAAAGGCGGCGGCGTCACCACATATATGCGTCGGTCGTGGTTTAACTCCATCAAATTCATATTCACTCACTGCACACAAAACGTTTCTTGTTTTACTGTGGAATTTAAACCACATTTTCTCCTTACCTTACCAATTATCTCAACTATTGTTATGATGTGTGCGGCCTTCAAGAAAGGATTCACCTACAGCCCAACCGCTCCATCTCTGATAGACTGAAATGGTTACACAGGCTAAAAAGGTGTATCGCTCAGGAGATAAACTGTCGCTCAAATCTGTCAACTTTCACATCAGAAGTGAGATAGTCCACCTCAATCAATTGTATGTTGACACCGTTCTAGGAGGCAAATCCTGCAGTTAGCTATGGAACGGACTGAAGTTACTCTGTGGTCGTTCAACTCTACCTACTACAGTCTCATGTGACATCAATGAGCTCAAAAAATCATTTGCATAAGTGATAAATGTTGTGCAAGCATTACCGAGTCTAAATACAAAATCATTTGATTTCCACCTTCCTTTGACTGTCAGAACAGATCATATTTTAAAGGAGTTAAATGCTATCAACGGAAATAAATCCTCCGGTTTTGATAGTTCAACTCCAGTGATCTTAAAAGCATGCGCAAACCACCTCGCACAAGCCGTTTCATTCATTCTTCATCAATGTTTGTAACAAAGAAGATTATTCCTTTTTCAATTTAAATTGTCCGAAAATCGATTAAAGAAAGCCGGGTATCAATTTAGGATGTCACAATATGAATTAAAGATGTCCGAGTATCAATTTAAGATGTCATGTTGCAATGTCGATAGTGGGATAGTGCGATTGCTCCGTCGTTTCACATTGTCTTGTATCTTTTTTGATGCTCTTTTTGTCACGCTCAGTTCATTCGTGCAGTGAAGGCACGTCTGTTGTACAGTCGAAGTTCACTGGACCTGTCTAAGACTTGCGGCTGTGAACAAGGCGTGGTTTCTCGCTCGGATTAGCTGGGCAAGCACCACGTTGATTATTGCGGCTGAACTATCCGACCGATCGATAAATGCACCCGATCGGTCGTGTGATCTTCGGGCCGATATAGGCGGCGGGTAAGCACTGAATTTGATGCTGCTTAAGTGTTGGTAGAGAATCACCACAGGAGAATCAGTTGTGGAACGTTGCGCCACGTGGGAAATTCGGAATGAAAGAATTCTTAGCGATGACGACACGGGTCAACATTTGCCTCGTCTAAGATACACGTACTATTTTTCTAAACCCCTTTCGGTAAACAGATAATCATAATAATAAAACTTGTCTTTAGTACCGACTACAATATTCACTAATATACGCCAACGCAAAACCCTTCTCGGAATTTTACTAACTGGTTTGTTCGCGTTGAACGACCTTGTTAACTACGGATGAGATAGAATTCCAGAGGGGAGAAAACATATTATGGAAAAATGCACATTTTTAAATAAAAGTTATTTAATATCGTTTCAAATCCGAAAGCTCAGGCAGTTTCGTGCATCCCAGTCAGTTATTTCTACTTTTGTTTATCAGTGTTTTCCCCATCTTACTCTACTGTTCCCCGTTCATTTTTCCTGGCTTACTCAAACAGGATTTTAAAGTCTTACGCCGAGGTCTAACCATTATTAGTCGTGTCTCTATTTCTGTGAATGAGTTTGCTTTGAAGTATCATGTAACTGCCTGTGTGAAATTTGTAGAGAGGATTCTCACAGATCCTGACCACCCATTGCATGCAAAACTGACACTTTATTGTTACCATCCCTCCCCATGCTCCCAATTCCGCCCAATTTCATCTCGTATTAATGCATACCACAATTCAATTGCTCGTCTACTCATAACCAAACAGCGGACAATAAGTGAACTTTGTCTTAACCTTGGGTTATGAAATATCCTCATGTCTGTGAAAAATTTTTCGTAGTTTGCCATGTACATTGTAACGGTTAGAATGCATGATTTTTTAACTGAAATAGGAGTTTCAGTGCTTGCAAAAATTATACACAGTCCAATTCAATACATTACTGTTACGGCAACATAATCTCCCGCCACATCTTTTGAATCGGATGCAAGACTATTTTACCGAACGACGTCAATTCAGTGGTCTCAATGATATTAGGCCTTCCACTGTTACCGTTAGCCAGGCTGTAATTTTATCCCCTTTTCTGTTCTCCTTTTATATCCAAAACTTGCCACTCACCCGAAATGTTTTCACATTTAAATATATTCTTCACACTCAGCCGTATCTTATATAATCGAACCACTGCTTTTCACAACTCCGTTTTGCGTTTTGCATTTCACGTTTGTTGGTTTTCAGGGCACGAATATCAAACGAACTTATACACAGTCTAATGTAAATTTTCAAGCCAAACTTTTCTTCATTTTTTACACGTTCTCAGTGGCCTCATCGTTATTATCTAAGTAGCTATTTTGTCATATTTTTAAACTCATGTTTAATTGCTCGTATGCCCAAGCAAAAGTGATAATATTCTTTTCACTGAAAATTCTGTCCAAATCGGATGAATAAAGTGTACTCTTGACGTTACTTGATTTAGAGTTAACCAAATGTTTCAGTCAAACATAGTATTAGTTGACTTACTACGTTAATCTTAACAGCTCTTAACAGTTTAAATGAAGACGGTGATCAGACACAGAACGAGCTAAACAATTAAAAGTAAACAGGAAAGTTGCTCTTACCCTTGAAGTTACGTCACCCCAGCGGTTTATTCTTTCGCTGAAAAACGCGATATCGATCGATTTCACCAAGCTTATTTATATTCCATGGGCGACGTAAGCACAAAGAGGACAGCTTTCACACTTCATTTCCTTTTATGATCAAGTGAAATGCATACGGCATCTAGCCTCGACTGTCGGAAAAAAGCTGTTGTACATAGGTACTGTACTGGGATGGA
>UZAN01040716.1:3597-18465 GCA_900618425.1 Echinostoma caproni | reverse complement strand
ACGATAATATGGCGGATTTGCACAAAAGAGATGCACAGCTTGAAGCACTTTTGTTGAAGACCAACATCTGCGAATTTGTTGGCCAGATTCTTTTTTAACAGTACTAACTAATCCAAATACAATCTCACTGGGCCGCACACTTTATGTTTTCTGTGCTGGACAGATCCGGGTGCATCACACAAACATAAGTGTTACTGTGAATGAGCATACTTCCCAGTGGTACAAAAACAAACAAATATTGAAAATAAAATTTTTATCTACCGTGTTCAGAACTGTGTTTCGTATTGCACTATACCGACAAGTATTGCAGAGAAATATATAACTTCTCAGAGTAGAAAACTCGCACTTCAGAACTAGTACCTGGATTAGGTGATCATGAAACACATTACTGGATTGCATAATATATGGTCGATCATGAATGATAAACTTATGAAGATTCCAGAAAATACTTTGAGTGAAATCAACGAATGAATTGGGTGTCGTGATATTGTGCGATGTTCTATATCAGGTAATAACGGAATTCCAACATTCCATTACTTGTATAAGGTTTTTATAGTGAACTACTTAATTAACCATTAATATACTTACCCAGAGTTTCCATTTTATGAATGTCTATTTTCAGATCTCATATAGATAGATGCTGCGAGCGGATTTGTTGCACCATGCGAGGTAAGTTCTTCTAGCGTTTTCCAGATCAATCTGATTAAAATATGCAATCCATGAATGACTTTATTATTTAATAGAATACATATGTACATCTCAAATATTAAAGTAGTCCCATAGACAATGTAGAAAACGATATTCGAGAAGAAATTTTTTTCGATGTATCGCAGCAGGCGGTTATACATATAAGTCGGTCATAGTATACGTATCTGATTGCTCGATCAAAGCTCAGTTTGTAACAATGATCGAGGCGAGCAAACAGAACAAACGAAAATGACAAGGCCAGTGATAGTCAATGCTATAATTCAATCCAGACTTATACAAGCAAAATAAGCTCGTCCGGGTGCGTACAGTGGATTGATTGTACATAAAACGGACCACCAACCCTCATCCCTACCCACTTAATCCAGTATCATCAATCAAAATCTTAAAAATTGGTTGTCTTGTCTCCTGTATCCCTTGCCGATTACGTCATTTTCTATGCCTGACATATAGTTTCTAGTGTATCTGACGTAACCTCATCCTGCTGTCTCGTCTATGCTCACAACCTTCATTTTAATCTGTCCATCTCTCCATCGTTTTCCATTTGACCTTTTTCTGCTCACCCTCTCCACGACCAAAACGTTGGTTATCACTATCATTGTCATATTCGTCTTCTCTGTTTGCTCGCCTCAGTCATCGCGATTAACCGAGCTTTAATCGGCCAATCAGGTATCTGTACTATGATCACCTTATTTATGTAAACACCTGACGCGATATATCGAAAAGAAATTTCTTCACGAATACCGTTTTCAATATGTATATTTGTGAACAAAGGGGCGATATCGGAATAGACTTTGACACACAGCGAACCGATACAGTTTACATGTTGCTAAATAAAATCATAAAATTAAACGCATTCTTCTACGCCGTGATTCTCCCTTACATGGATATTTGGTATTTGACTTCTTTCAAGCTGCCTTTTCGTTTATGAATGTGGCCAAAGGCTTTCTCGTTTTCTGATTCACAATACTACTAGCACCAGTAAAACTCCGTTGAAAAACAAAATCATTTCGATTCAATTCTTTTTTGGAACGAATTCAGCTTGATAATTGCATAAGCAATTATTCAGTAGTTATTATATGTGGAATTTCGTTATGTACGGAACTAATGAAGCGTGAAGTGAACCACTCAGAAGCACCAATTTTGAACTTGTTCGATCCGATCACTAGTGCGGACCCGTGGATGCAGATGATGCTCGAATCCGAGAAACCATCGACACTTGACCAACGGGCGGCTAGTCAGAATATCTCCATTTATTTATGCATAATAAAGGACAAACGAATTTTCGGGTGTCTGTCCCAAAGTGTCGATTCTTTTCGAGACGATCAAACCATTGCTTTTCGTATCTATGACGAGTGAAATAAATCAACGTCAGCCGTCAGCCCACAGTACAACCTGAAGCCGATACACAAGACGAAAGACACTGATTTTTTCAAATGTACGCCTGTTTTTTGGATACTTCCGACAAAATGTAGATAAACTGAAATTTTTAACACCTTTGTGATGTGTTATATCCTTGAAATGTGATCAGTTTCTGTCGATCCCACGCTGAATATCAACACGAGCGAGTTGGTGGTGGATGATAATTGAGTCAGGTAAGCCGCATTAGTCTTCTGCGGAAAATTCACCTCTCTAAACGAACCGAGTTCAGTGCAAATCATTACTCATAGTCTCAGTAAAATATGTGACCAAAACCAATGCAGCCCCTCAGTCTAAATTCAATTCACTTACGGGGAACGCTATATTTATCTTTCTGTCAGTTAAATGATATCATTCAATCTGAAATACATTTAAGCAAAAAATGCCAAACTTAGAGCAAGTTTTAACTGTTCGAATTAGGGATGAACTCCTTCATCAGCTGAGGTACATAAAACGCATAAAATCCGCCAATTTCTGCTCCGCTCAAGTTAGCCGATCCGTTTCATCGCCTATCTTTAACTTATCCAAAAGATGTACTAGGCCAAAATGTAATGATGTTAACGGAATAAACCATCTAATTGATTTCACCGACCAATGGATGAACCCGAAGGTTCTTATGTTTGAGTCCTGAAAGAGCCTCAAATAGTAGACCCTGTCGACGAGTTTCGAACATGACAAAACAGTTGTTTAGTTCTCTTTGTCACTTAACGCAACGATTTGTTTCCGTTTAGATGTTTAACCACATTAAACCAAATCCAAAGATATATTCAGGTTGTTTATCCCACAATCCATAACTGGTAATGTTATTGGTCTATGATTGAGAAATATTGTTGTGAATGGAAAAGTGATTGTACTCGTCTCCCGATAAATATCTCAATAAAAGACCTAGTGAACAAAGAAACGACAAGGAACGCTGATCAGAGCAAATACAAGCAAACACCAAGCTGAGCTCATACACCGAAATACTCTGGCATGGCGCGCGTGAATTTTTATTTTCGGGATAAAAATGAAAAGCGAAATCGTCATATGTTGCAACCATTGTTACTTGTAACATCAAATCTCAAATCGAAAGTATTCACCCGCTATACGTTAAGAGTTCAAACAACATTGACATTCTAACAGTGATATTTTAATTATTCTAAAGCGGCGGTTTCACAACTAACTTGATAATGATACCAGTCAGATACACGGTTTCCTTGGTTTCCATATTTATCGTAGATTACGCGTTTTCAGACAATGCTGAAGTCATCATTGGGTATCAAAGATCTATCAAGTGGACTAATAAAACTTCATTTTCCTGATTTATTGTTCACTTTAATGCTTGTGTACTGCAATGTAAGTGTAAACATTTAAGTGCTTCTGTCTAGTGAATACTAAATCATCTAGGCGAATACACCATTGCTCTATTTGTATTCTAGTTAAGCCTTGCTTGTGAGTAGAATAACAATGGATAAAGAACACCGGTTGTCCAGGTAGATATTAATGCTTGCAGCAAATTCATCAAACAACTGAGATTTATTGGGCGATTGCTGCTTCTACGGTTACCGTTGTCTTCTTAGTCTAATTGGTAGTAGTAGCAGTAGTGCTTATTGTTATTGTTGTTGGTGATGGAATTCGAACGTGGTTGTGAACGTGAGGTGATCAGTCATGCAATCAGTTGAGTAAACGAAGGTGAATGCTATCATACACTGTTGCACAGGACAGTTGAGAAGGACAACGTCTCAACAATTATCCAAACCGTATGATTACGAGGGAAGGGGCAAAACACTAGAGGACTACATCGATTAACTTCATTTGACAGTAGTCCTTTTTCCCCAGTTCATCTGTTTACGCATTTGAAGCATACTGTGCAATATCATTTGATGGTTTTATTGAATTGCAATCCATTTAAGCAGCAACTTTGAAAATCAAATGAAATGAAAAAATTCAAAATTCAGTATTCATGTACAGGAACCAGTCATCTAGTAGTGTTATTTTCACATACAATTTTCTCACTCGTCCGATCTTCGATCACATGATTTGTCCCGTATTCTCAAAACCAATTTGAAAAAATAGCATTACGTTACAATGTACCGCCCAAATTATGTCGGAAATATCTCTTTGTATGTGCATGAATAAAATAGCAATGCAAAAGGTTAGTTGCGAACTTCATTCGACAGTTTTGACAACCCCGTAATATGGTTGTTTCGTGCACGATCAATGGCGTTTGCGAAATTTTCATGAGCAAAGATTGCATACTGTCGAATCAATGACCATAAGGAGAATGTGATAGTAGCTCAATTTTTGTTCCCAGATGTTCTGATCTATAGTTGCCTGCGCTGAAATAATTTTATCCGCCCAAAACTATGGAAAGATGTATTATTCATGGTTTTGAGAATGCAGAATTACCAAAAGAAATTCGGCTATTCAATGACATGCACCTGTTCGAGTTTGAATAATCGATGCCTCAGTGTGGTCCAACTCTATCGTATTTGATTTGAGCATCGTTATGCCACAATGTTATTATCTACCCTGGGTCACTAAATAAATGTTGAAACAGTTGAAAATCGAGCGGTTGGATCGTTTCAAACCCAGGGCACCTACACACAATTGATTTAAACGAAAAGCGCGCGGGTGTACATAGATATCTTCTCGTTTTTTCAACTAGGTGGGCTTGATTTTTATGGTTTTCGTGGATCCGGTACTGTTTTTCGACACGTATCTACCCAATGGGCTTGGTCTGACATTTCTGAATAGTGTCTGGGCAAAATTAGGGTTGACCGAGTTTATCTGGCGAAATTGGGAAGCAAGGGGCTTCAAACAGTAATTTGACGTGAAAAGCTTGAGACTATTAATTTTCTCATGTGCCAGCAACTGTTTCGGGATGTGTGCTTTTGCACATGTGTAATTTTGGCATACTGGCACAAAATGAGTCAATGAAGTTACTCCCACTGGATGATTTATCTGGTACTGTTCAGTTTGAATGCTGCCTCTACCAGCAAGACGTTGGTGACCTCTCTCTCTCGCTCGCCGTCGATCCTCGCGACAAACAACCCGGTGCGACCCATCAGGCGCAATCGCACGCCCACTGCGTTACTCATCTCTGACTTGTTCACATTTTCACACGCCCTGTATATGAGACTCGTTTTGGCAGTGAGAGTCAGGCAAGAAAACGTTGGATAGTAGCTCACCTTGGAATACGAAATAGACGAACGCTAATTTGACGTCGTACAGTGAGCGCATCGGTTAGCATTTCACTTCGATCCTTTCAGACAGACGGAGAATGGCTGGCTCTCGCTTGTCAAATTTGGTCACTGAAAGATATTTGGTATGACAATGCTGACAGTTGTTCAAAACAGTCACTACAAACGACTGTCGAATTTCACTGATCCACTATCACCATTTCCAATGAGTGTGATTCAGGGGACAATGAGTGAAGCGAGTTCTCGTCAGTATAACTAAGTGACATTTCTAAGTTTACTTTATTCCATGTGCGAACACTTTTATACCCTTTCTCCAAAGTTTCCTTTATTCAGGCGGCGGTTACAAGCACGGTCCAGAAAAGTAATTCAAACTTTCACTTATTAAAGTTGTTCTCTAAAAACGGTATGATTACTGGAAGGAGTCTATCAAAAACGGCTATCGGGTGATTATCATATGCTGAGTATAAAATAATCGTGTGAATTCCAGACAATATTATCACGCACAAAACGCAATCGTGCATTTCATTTAAGCATTTATGTCTCTTTGAAATTTGAAGAGGTCGACAGCCTCTGTGTGATTTGGATACACGCACGCATGGATAACCCCTAGGCCAATGCATATCATGCACTCTTCCTGTTGAGCTGAGGTAGTTCGACCAGCACTGCTACCTGAGCAGTCAGGATAGCTTAGGTAACTTCCAAGTGAGGGTTAAGGTCTCGTTGAAGCTCTTGATCCTTCCTTAATTTAAAATGATTATCTGCCGAAGTCAAATAAGTTAGCCATTATTTATGAACACTAAGTGCATCTTCATCGATTTCTATCAAACTTACTAAAACCTCTCGGATCTAAAACGACCGCTTTTCCCCTTAATTCTGTCAATGTTGACAGATAATCTGTAATTCATCTTTTTGAGGTGAGTTAGACCACGAAGGAGCTTTCCTCGGAAGTTGCCATTTCGCCTCCTAAAACCTCAGTATTGTCGGGGGTGGGTATCTCAGGTTGTGGCTGGTCACTATTCCCTTGCACCTCGTAAAGTGTTCCCATACGACGAAGCGTCTCAAATAGCCTCTGCTGAGGAAGCCCTGCTCACTGCCTTCTTGTGGTGGAGGTGTTTTCCGCCAAACTGAGAGGACGGAAAACAAACATCAGGGCCTATGAATAAGTCGTAGGTCACCTAGCCGAGTTGGCTAAAACCCTGATTCCAAACCAACAAAGAAGAGGCGTACGAACCACACACACAACTTACTGGTTGTGACAGTGGTCACGGGCTCAGTTGGGCATCGAGATGTATTGGGCACCTTGGACGTTCTACTCCGTTCAGTGAGATGCGATACCCGCAACAAGCTCGAAAAGATGGATTGTGCTACATCGTGTATACTAAAAAAGAAAAGCTGTTTTATCAGCTATCTGGTGGTCAATTGGGTAGTATGCTTTTGGGTTCGACCCTCTTTAGATAAATGGATTCGCAAAGCTGATGAAACCCAACTAGTCTTTCTTCACTTTTCAGCCTCATTTACACGACGAATTTATGGCACTTAAATATCTAACTCACCAAGTCTAAAAGTAATTACTCTAGGGATGAGAGCCAAACGTTTTTCGAAACTGTTCGCAAAACACTGTTTTGTCATGGAAATAATTCCCTATTAAAATTTAAAAGTTTTCTTTATGGTTTGCCAACCTGTAATTCTACAAGAGTATATGCACGTCTGATCAAGTACTTTTCATTGAATACGTTCATATTTTGGGTAGAGATTGTGTTTCCGTCGTCCGACAGCGTCTAAACACAGCCCGAGCTGGTTTCGTTCATTGGGGTTCTAATTTCACTTTTTAGCCGCCCACTGGATGTCAGCGTTAGGACCAATTGAACTCCTGTATCCTCCCTAAACTAAAAAATCCGACATCGATTGCTTGGACAGGAGATATTAGCCGAAGATTTTTGTTGGTTCCCTGAATCCGTCCAGTATCCATCCATTATGAACTGTTTTCAATCACGAAGTGTCACTTCAATCCACCTGGTGGTGAGACTTATATATGTATGTAAGTTCGAAGTTCGATGAGTCAATAGAAATCTGTTGTCGTTTTCCCCAGTATAATGATTGGACAGTTTGTTTATTTCTTACTCTTAAATGCGGTTTGTGTGCTTTCGTACTTCGCAACATTTGATGGCAGTACAAAAAGAAACAAATGAAGTAAATCATCCTAGACTCTTTTAGTGAATTTCATCTTAACTTTTTTTAATTGCATCATTCAAGGAGCCATAAAATTCTTCAATTAATTCATATCTTTGGTCAAAATCAAAAGTGATACCAGTTAGAATGAGAAGTATCGCGAAAACCGATACAGTTTTTCTCAAGGTCATTTATGTGACCGCATACAAAAAGGTTGACTGCCAAACATTCCGTTCACAAATTTTTATCACACCATTGTCAGAAATAACGAACTCATTAAATCATTCTGTATAACTCATGGCTCCCTACGCGCTTTTCAGCGCCGTTGGCACGCGTTTCCCTACAGTATGCACGCTCGTTTCTTTTTCACAAGGTTTGGGAAGTTATTTCAATCTCATGTAGGGGTACCTTTCAAGTACACATGATCACATGATTCGGGCAAATGTCAATTTCGTAGCTCCTCTATGTGAGAGGCCAGAAAAGTGCTTTTAGACAAAACGCTGTCCATAAAGATGTGATCTGGATCAACAGTTAGTTAAACCTTTCTTCATCGTTTTTGGTGTGTTCTTTGTTTTGGGGGGAGGTAAAATGGCCCATTTATTTGACTTTTGCGTGCAATTTGAGTGTGATTTAGCAGACGGAACTCCTTCACAAAATCACTGCCTGTTTTTGCGAACATTTGAGCTACAGATAGGGTACCACAAACAGCTTTTGTTTTCCTGGTTTTATGCTAAAGTTATTGTGAACGTAACATGTAAATGTCGCATTCAGATCCCGGATAGGAAAGTAATCGTATTCCCTCAACATTTGTGTGCTTTCCCGCACACTAGCAAAACGACACCTCGACCTATGGCGAAAATGTGAGAAAACTTTCTTGGAACGATGAACTTTGCAACCGCTTCTAGCCCCAATTCAGCATACCTACGAATCAGATTGTTTAATCAGTGTCAGTTCAGTTCTTTCCAGTCCAATGTGAAATGTGATGAGTTAGTCAAGGTTAGTCAAGGTTACGATATCATATTTCGTGATAATTTACTTTACGTCTGTTTGGATAAGTTCGGAAATCGATGCATTATTGCCATAAGTCACTACTGCTTGCATGCAACATTTGTGCTGTATTAGAATGAGGCCTCAACAATGATACTTATCATCACACTACAGATATTCACACATCACAGTATTCAGTGAACAAGCAAAGTTTCAAATCAAAAATTTTCTAGACTGATTTCAATTCCAAATACTGGCAGAGTTAGTTTCTCACCAAGCCCCCCCCTCCAGTGTGAAATAAACTGAGGATAGAGTGCCGTCAGTTCATCCCAAGTTGTCCTCTTATCAATGTTTTCCATAAACATACCCGAATACGTAGTACGTTGGATTCTCCAATTATGAATCCCGCGGTCAGCGTAACCGCATAACATACTGCTTCTTTAGATACATTTTTTGCCGACCTTACGACTGATTATCTAGCTCATAACTAAGATCAACAAACATTCTTCAAATAGAACAAGGAGTAGCGAACAAGCTCGTTTTCACTGAAAATGAGCTTGTTCGTCACTTCATGTTCTATTTGAAATGTGCTCTGTGGGTCTGTTTAGACAAATATCCCTCAAATTTTCGTGACGTTGGAGCACTTTGTTGTCACGCGTGATGCGTATCGAAATTTGCTAAAAAGTTCTCCTTACGATTTACTCAGCAGTCGTTACAGGAATATCAAGATTGAGCGATCCATCAAAAGGAATCACCCGAAAGGTGCCGAACCAAAAAAGCAACTTATTTGAGGCAATTTTAATGGTAACTACTGATACCCTTCAGATTGTACCCAAATTTAATCCGGGTAACAAATATTCAGGTACCTTTTTGTAAAACCAGTAACTTAAGTAATGCAAGTTTAACTCTAGTTTTTTCTTTACTGCCGCCAAACAAACGGGGTTCTCACAGTTAGATGCGGAATGAATCGCCTAGATGTCAGAACTTTATCTAAAACGATGACGATTTGAAAATTAATGGACAAAACATAAGACGACGGGACACAGCTTTGGTGCATTTCTGAATAATAATGGCATTTTCAACTAAGCCATAGCCCAGCCAAATAACTTTTTGAAAAATGTCAAGATATAACATAAATCAGTACATTTGAATAAAAGAAAAAAAAACACTACGGACGAAAGTTATCACATTGAATAATGTAACAGAAACCGAACAACTGGAGGAAGATCACTAATGACCAAGTTTGTGTACAAGCCTATTCTTGAAAGTTCATAGCACTGTTCCGTAATCTGAACGAAAACAAAACACATTCAAAAATATTGAAGTACAAAAGTAAATTAGACTTATTTAGATGGTGAATGTTTGGATCAGCCTATTCGGTTTTTCACCAGAACGTAACTTTTGTCTAGTGGTCTTTGTTGACTATCAAAAACTTTTCCATCACATTTAAATAGACAAACGTATCTTCATTCTTATTTGGGAATAAATTTAAAGATATGCGCCAGAGGAAGTTTCTTTCGGAATTCGCTACTGTTTCTGAGCAGTTTGCCTAGATTCATTTGAGGATATCGTAAGCGCCTATTCCAGGAACGGTGTTCGCCAATGTTAATAGTTAGGGATGAAGTAGACGCGGAAAGATGGCACAGTATTCTAATTTCCTAGGACAACTCTTCCTAACCAGGGATCACCAAGGGCTGTGTTTCAGATTCAGTCCACACAACCGTTGAACCCGTACTTGCTGTTAATTCGGATGTAGGAGTAGAGGGAACACGTAGATTAGCAAATGCCACTGCTTATTACAGTCAGTCGCATCATTTAATGTCTCTAAGCATTAGTTCGATTAATCAAGTGTTCCGTAACCGGGAAACCGGATTCGATCTATAAGTCTAAACAAACAGATCGGGAATAAAACCACTACAAGCGATCAGTATTCAGTGACTGAGCACAGATAACGGTGATCGTTTTAAAGCAGTTTTCTTTGATCTCATAGAGAAAAGTAGCACGAGTACTAATCGGTGACATTTTATTGAAATTCTCTCCCACTATTCGAATGTCCTTTAGATCAACAGTTACGCTGACATGCTCCACATTACTAATTTTCAGCGATGTAAGTTTCCTTTTCTGTTTTTATAAATAACGAAAAACACAAGAAAGTTGTTTGGTTTGTGTATATGTGACTTTTGGATAATATAATAATAATAAAGCCTCAGTATGGTCGGGGGGAGGGATGTCTAGGGTTGCGACTAGTCACCCTGCCCTCGCACCTCACGAAATGCTCCCATACGACCAAGCGTCTCAGATAGCCTCTGCTGAGGAGGCCCTACTCACTGCCTTCTCGTGGCGGAGGTGTTTACCCACCAAAGTGAGAGAACGAAAAGCCGACATCCGGGACTATAACCAGGTTGGTGGACCACTGGTAGTTCATTAAGGGGAGTTGGCCGAAAACCCTGATTCCGAACCAACCAAGAGCAGGCGTATAAACCACAATCACGTGCCCGGTTGTGGTAGTGGTCACCGGCTCGATTGGGCATCAAGGTGTATTGAGCACCTTGGACGTTTGACCCCGTCCGAAGGGCGTATGATCCAATGAACTGGATGCTGGCTCCCAATGGATCGCGGTTTTCACACACCGCAGAGTTGCTTTGCGGGTTAGGCTTTGGAAAGCCGAAGGCTCCGGTTGTGTATTTCCGAGAAAGTGCACCTGCCTTGGCTTGGGTACCCTGACAGTATTCAGCCCACAAGCCAATCATGAAACGTTTTTCTTGTTTATAAAGATTATTGTATCATGATTTATTTGACACAGACGTGTTTGGCGTCAGACGTATGTGAAAATGTATTATTTTAATAAGTATAACGTCACTTGCGGTTGGTATAACTCAGTCATATTATGGTGGCAAAAGTGACGTGCAAGAGGAGTAGACCGTTTAGCTGACGTGCAACGCCACTCGAACGTTTTCGCAACTCCAAAAGCTGTTCTATCCAAGTGTTCTGCACAGAGTGACCAAAAGAAAAGGCTGTTTTCACGAATTTGGCAACCGTATTTCCTTCTTTTTTCGTGGCTGCACTCATGGGTACAATTGCTTGTGGGCAGAATAGGTGACATGGGGGAAAAGCTACGGTATTACAATGGGGTTAAAGATTACACACCACAGTATGCATCAGATGGATTTCATCAAGAGATTGTAAGGATGTTGAACCAACCGCCAGAATTGGAACAGTGAATCCTCATTTATTTCTATATAGTTAAAGAGAATCGTGATGCACAACTGATAAATAATGCACCATCAAAAGGTAACAGAAGTACTGTGAATATTTGCTGTCTACACCACAATTCACGACGTTATTGCATCGATAACGCTGGGCGAGTCAAACGTCATAGAACAGCTGACACTGTAAGATCAATGTCTTTTTTCTTGTAAAAACGAAACTTTAGAAAATATCAGACAATGCTTTGTTATTTTAGGAGGTCAAATTTGGAAGAGGTCCTTGCATGCAGAGAAAAAGTCTCTAGGATAAATTTGTGAGAATTTTGTTCTCGCAAGCGTGCATCTTAAATTAAACAGCTGGTTTTCTTATACATGCAAACGACATGGATTTTCCCGTACAACGATACTGCTTCGATGCACAACAAAATGGAAGCTAACCAAAGTAACCATGTTTAATTTGGTGCTCACTCCGTTAAATCCTTATTGGCGGAATAACTCAATCATGCATAGGAAAATTCTGTACTTTACTAACGTTCATTCTATTTTTTTTCTTTCCAACGTAAGATAGTTCTTCTTAAGGATATCCTCATACTATAGTCTTATTGTTTATTTTCACATATATATCTTGTTTAAAGAATACATGAAAAGGCGAAGAAACCATCCTTGCAAGTGATTAGATCATATCACTTATTTAACATTAAGATTATGGAGATATGATGGACTTGTGATATTCAGGTGACTAACATTTCAATCACAAATTCAGCAAAACAATCCAGTCGTCTAAGCCTTGTCCAATGTCACGATTCGATCAACAGAACATTTCGCTTTACATACTGCCCTGGCTATACTTTCAGCTACCGACATTTTTCACTTTATAGGATATCTGAAAGCAGCCTTGAATGTGTCTTATTTGGAACCAGTTTGTTCAGTAAGCGAGATGTACTAGGTCACGTGTTTGTGTACGCAATTACAGCCATCCCTGTGTGAACAGACTTTCGACTGATCTGACGATATTCAATACTCAAGTCACGTGTTGTGGAAAAAGGAACTAACACCTGTTGATACAACCTCCACACAACCTCCTCCAATTTTGTCCATGTTGCATTTAGTTAATTTAACTGGGTTTGATGGAAGTAAGAAATATAAGTATAGTGGGACTTCAGTCACCGTTGGCGATATCAAATAAAACAGCATTGGTACCTTCGGCCGACGAACCACTAGTGATTTTAGAAAAAGAATCAGACAGAGTTATTCATATTTTTTGCCAACATCGAGTGTGTTGAGGGGGGCTGATTGATCCTGTGTCAAAATCGATACAGAGATTTTCAATTACGAATACCAATAACGTGGAATCAAGCTAGACAAAAACACTGAACCAATAAGGAACAAATTTGTTTTTCTGCTTTGCAAATGAACACGGAAGTTAAGAAAACGAAGAAGTGGGTGATTTAACTGGAAGCCCACAAGATCTTCCCCCCCCCCACTTCCGGGNCTTCCGGGTGGAGTTGACCAAATCATTCGGTGCTTGAGGTTTGAAGGACTCCCTCATCTTACAGTAAGACACAACAAGTGGACTGGAAAGGTGTCTAGCGCACCTTGTCCGTAATAGCGGGGCCACCAATTCTACGAAACGCGTATCCTGACTTTGACTTTTCACTTGACAGACAGCAACCGAAATCTGCGCCGTGGAAAACCTGATCACTCTTATTAAAACGAACTACTAAGCTACAAAACTTCGTTGTACTATTAATTATGTACATCGTATTCTCCAGAGAATGTGTTTTTACTCGAAGAGTCAACAACGCACTCCATCTTAATTGTGCAATCACTCGATATTTTCAAAGCAGCAATTTTGGTTCATAAACGCTGCATCAAGGACGGCGTGGCTTGAAAATAGACTTTGGCCTAATTCTTTCCGGCAGTTTTGTGTATCATATTCTGGCGAGTTTGTTTGGTGAAAAAACCGCCGCGTAAGATAAAAGTACACTGAAAATAAACAAAAACTATACCGAATGTGGTCGTTTGGTGCTTGATATTCGAGGTTGTTTTATGCGCTCACAGTTTGGCGTCGGACAGCGGCGTCCATGTCGTGTCGAACGGGAAACTAACTGGTAGTCTACCAGCACAGCTGGATCGATATGTCAAATTAAACTCATTAAAAACTAAATAGCGCGTGCAAAAAGCCCCATGGTTAAAAACGGATATTTTAGATCGGGCGCGATGAAATCTATTGGGATACTCTCCAGTTATACAACGCAGTGCGGTTGGTTTATAATGCTATTGTTCAAACAATAATCTGCTTCCAAGCTGGAATGACTTCAATGGAGACCGTGCATTAACAAATCAGATGAAATCCGACACATGAAAGTGTTGGAAAGACCAATAATTTCATTTACACTGTGTGCCATATCTGACCTACTATCACTAAAGAGCGTTGAAACCTCGTCCGTTAGGCTGCCGCTTGTCGAACTCGGGAGCTTGAGTATGAGCCCCTTATAAACAATTTAGATTTTTCGACGGCTGCTTGCACCATACAGTTGGGGTAATCGAATCATTCGCACATCAAGTTTGAGTGGCGAAGTCTTATTCTCATTCAGTATACGGTAATGCCTCGTTTTGGCACCTGAGGATAAAGTCACATTGTAGTGAACAGCACGAATGGCATGTTGTCAGATTTCAGTATCTGTTAGTGATTTTCTATGGAGGAGTACGTAGTGTTGGACCACTCGACAGATATAAATGCATTTACTAGTGAGTTCCTTCAACGTATCGTTTGTCTCGCGAACGTTTCGTCACTGAGTTAAATAACACGGTTAGTGCAGTTTTATACAAAAGAACGAGAACATTATTTCATTCTCACTTCTGATGTCAAAATTCAGTCAATCACAAACAAAAAGCTTGTTCGCATAAGTGGATAACATATCGGGCAACTGCTTCTGTCTACCAGAAAGTGGATCCACGGAGCACGCGTGTATTCACAAATAAATTCGATCAGGAAGATATTTGGACATTCCATCACCAAAAGACTGATCTTCAATTGTGGGAATGTTGAATGAACGTTTAATTTTTCCAAGGAGTCGAAAATCAAACAAAGCAGGTAAAAATAGCCCTATCGGTCGAAAAGATGAGCTTCTGATCGAGATGAATTGTGGGTACGGTTACTACTTGTTCATCTTCAAAATGGTACTGACAGTGAGTGC
>UZAN01040715.1:58648-71657 GCA_900618425.1 Echinostoma caproni | reverse complement strand
CTGCTGTTGAGACCCAACCAGGTTGAAACAGCTGTCCAGTGTTTCCTAGCTTTTCCGTTCAAGTTTAATTTGCTATAAACACGGCAAATTGCCATTTGAAACCAAATTCTGTTAAATACGTGCAGTTCGATCAGCAATGTGAAACCCATCAATCTCCATATAGTGCAATGCTTATGTGGTAATACAACGTCTGACTAATACCGAGGAAGCCAGATAGTTTTCAAGAAATCGTGTCAAGATTTGAACTAAGCATCCTCCAGAGTACGTTATCAAGCGCAACTCTCAATTCATCCGGGCAACTATAATCTCGGGAAGCGCAAAATCCAGTTTCACTCTAATTAGTGCTCATCAGTAGCGCCTATCTATCGGGTTGTGAACTTCGGACCCGTNAAATCAATATCAAATTACATTACATTACACAAGCACATAATTGTGAGTTGAATCAGAATTTTTTTATTTCTCCTAGGCAGACAGTTTCTCGACTTCATCAATACATTTTCGCAATACACCAAAAGCTTTGCATTCCGGTAGGGTTATAATATTTTGAATTCGTGGATTGGATCAATGTGATGGTCTCTGTCTAAAAGATACGTGAAGACAATTGACAGTCGATTTCCTTCTCAATTTTCTCAAACTCCGTTAGTGAGTGCAAGATCAGTCGGATTGCGGTGGTCATGAAATCATTAGGGTTATCAAAAAGAGACTTGGAGCTCCTGAGATTTTAAGATTTTGTGACAAATGTTTCTTCGTTCGGTCCATGTTCATCTGGCGACAATTACTGATGAATGGAAAGGCAACACGCGAGATATCAAGAACAATACCACTTTCTAAGTCAACAAACTGCGTATATATTGTACTAGTTATCTTTCTATAGATCTCGGTAACTAGACACCAGGAGCTATGTACTTTAAATACATCAGTATTTTGGGTTATTTACATGTGCGTCTTCATTTATCCCACGGAGGATTGGACAATGTTTACACAGGCAAAACAATATTGACCCAAAAGGGTAACGTTCTCAGATCAAATATGGTACTAACCTTTCTCGTGAGCATTTCCCGGTTATTGTGCACGATTATCCAATGAAAGCATTTGAACTCTGATTGAAATTGATTTTTTTCCAGGAGAGTTTGTTTTGATCGTCAAATGATCGCTTGATCAATTGTATGATAGTCATGTTTGCCTCTTCTTTTCCTGTCGATCATGTGCAGTGTGCATTTCTTTCCGGTCCCTAGTCGTGATTTAGGTTCGGATGTGTAACTCAGGCTTGTATTATTCTGTATATAACGGCATGCTTTTTAATGACCACGATATTTATTTACTTTTCTCAATAATGATATAATAATGAATCAGTAGACACGGTTATTCGATGACTGTGGAACAGTTGCCACAACAATGATTGCTCTTGCTCGCTATTTTCGGTTGTCATTGACAGGTTTCAACAGCCGAATACGTGTCACTGGAGCCAACTTTCGACGCATGAAAAAGGTATACTCACGTGTGCTTTGGTTTGCATACATTTGACAAAGTAAAATAGAAAACAGTGCGCACTCCTCGAATCTTAAATTTATAAGCCGACCAGCTATGGAAAATTTAGTTAAAAATTGAGCTTTTCACTTTTTAAAGAATTCTCGTTTTTCCGTATAAGGAATCCCGCTGTAGACAATCGATATCGCTTTTCATGAATCGTAAGTAAACTTATCACCTGATCCAATGAACAGGAATTTAATCAGAACAACAACGGTTTGCGACATGTTTCCTGGATGATTTTAATTACTTCGATGTAATTCCCAATTTAAACCGGGTTTATGAGTGATTCAGAAAAAGATAAATCACGGAAATGAATGAGTAATCGTACAGAAAGATACAAATAAAACCAACAGACAGTCATTTTGAAGTACTATATCTTTGACAATCTGAAAGACTGAAACTTTACCAATTGTGCAGAAACTTGGAAACATTCTCAATGGAATGACACAAATAATTATATTTGCACGGTACCCTGCATATTTTACGCCAGTTAGCGACCGACAGTTTTGTCCCCGTTACAGTAAATTACCGCTGAATTCAGTACGAGTGGTATCATAACGACGGTTGCATTTTGGAAAGAAACAGTAAATAAAAGTGATGGAAAATTCGATTCCTTTATCTGATGAATTTTGTCGTATACAGAATAAACCTAGTTTGAACTGAAAAGCTTGATGGGGTCTCATAAATCCCTGGAACCGACTGCGGTTGGAACCCATGACCTCGCAAGTTTTCTAAGAGTATACTATTGTTTTGAGCACCAGGCAGGTGACATGACCGTTTTGCACATTTTCTGCTATCAATATGTTGGAATCAAATCCATGGCTTTTATGTAACACGTAACCCGTAGTAAACTCAGAACTTTTTCCAATCAAATCATAACTCTGTGGGTTAGTTTTGGGATGTGCGAGACGCTTGCATTAACCTCGCAAAGATAGGTATGCTTAAGGTCTGCCTGGGTTCGATCCCCAGTTGGATCGATGGATTGGCACTGCTGTTGAGACCGAATCAAGTCGAAGCAGTTGCTTGGTGCTCTCTAGCTTTTCATTTTGCGCTTCATTGGCTTCATACACATAGCAATTCACCATATAACTTGTAACTTGCAAATAGATCACTAGGTGTATCTGAGCATGGTGAACATCATTGGAGATGCAAGGAAATTCAGAAAATAAATTTAAGATCAAACCGATTCGGCCGTTAAACAGCCTCGAGAAAGGTGGTTGTCCTCGTTAACCGGAACGTTAATTATCGATATTGCCAACAGAGCGTTATCACCTAAATCAAATGTTTGTGCATGAATTTTTCAACGCAGCCTTTATTGCATACAGTCTTTGTTCCATTCGGTCTGAGATTTTATATGTAGTCCTCTGTCATTATGTTTTCATTTGTTTGTAAACGGCCTTGTTTCTCGGATAAGCTATTTTTATCCGAGTTCTTTTCGAAAGTCGTATTTCGTGTATAACTGGCAAAATTGTTGTTTATTATTGGGACTCTCTAGCATCAGTGGGTGCTTTGAGTAAGGATGGATTGCTAGATTGGTCATTCTTTTTCGGTGATTTATCCACTGGTAAATGTGTTCAAACTTATTACGTGAAACTTTGTGAATTAAAGATGAAATAGAGACAGGAAAATATCACGGTTCATTTCCATCACAGCACTTTCTTCACACTTCGGTTATCATCAACGTATTGGTTTTGGTTTGATTGGAGAACGATAAAGTGACATCTGTGAGAGATCTATTGTTCATACTGGTTGTTATGATAGCAAGGAGGGGTAGGCTATATGGTTGAAATAGGATCTCCAGTTCTGCAATCAAGAAACAACGCCTGAGCTCCTTGGATGGATTGGTGCAACAATAGGTTGTTCCCAACTATCAGTAAATGAAGTACAAATTGTTGTGCCACTAGAACGAAGAGTATTTATTTATAGAGAATAAAGTGCAGGTAAGGAGCTTAAAAATTCTTCCAAGATGGAACTCAGATGTGAAAAGTCATCTGAAAAACATTACAGAATGATTCGTGAACAGCATAATAAGGTTCCACAATTTGTCAGACAAGGTCGTTACCATTGTACAAAGAACCGGTAGGTATAGCGCCAAATTAGGGAGTAGTACAACCCCCGAGGTTATGACACTTACTAACACTAGCACTGCCTACCCGTGTGGATAAAACATTCAGCGCAGTAGATCTTCGTACGGTGTTCATCTCCAGGCTGCTTCTGAGTTTACTAACAGAAGATGTATTACTTATTTTCAGTCTCTCTCTGCATACACATTTGTATATTCTTTTGGGATAATTTCTGTTGGCCGTTGGGTTTACCATAAGGACTCTCGGTACACCATCTGATGGAGTGCAACCACGTGGGTGATATGCATGGCTCAGGCCTTTAATCTACTCTTTCTATTTCACGTGCATCGATATACGTGGAGTGGAATGTCCATCGTGGCCAGGGCGGGGCGGTCGAAATCTACCTACATACTCCCACATTGTTGTTAAATCCTGTGGTAGAACCAACAGACCTCTCATGGCGATCACAACTTTCGATGTTACAGCATGAGCGATCGGAATCGGTGCATGTAGTTGTCCCTCCTGATCGCTCCCCAAAACATTTCGAAAGAAGGCTAATGGTCGTCACTATCATTTATCACTGTCATTTATCATCATCCTTTATGATGTAAATCAGTGGAGTGGTGTGATGTACCTGTGAATGATGTTCAATCATAAAACTGTTATATGATATTTTTATAGTCTACAGTTAATGTTCATCACTCAAGGTATTGAGGTGTGTAACCTATTGAATGATTCAGTGAAAACAACCCTTTTCTCCACTGCGTTTACATTACAACGTATTTCGGTGGCATTTTCCAACCGTTAAAGCATTACTTATTTCCTATCACATCACGTGGTTTGCAAATTCTCAATACTCCCCACGAACAAAACCCAGTGCGCTAAACAAACTGTTGTTTGAAAAATTCAGTAACTTCGTCTTCAGGCATTTACAGTTGTGTGTGTTTATATCTAATGTAGAAATAAATGTGATTAGTTCATTGAGGTTAAGTGTGAAAATACAACAATGTCTGTCAAGTTTAACAGGAGTGAGTGGAGAACTTGGGGGACAGAGTGAAGGGGGACCAAGGTCAACTCTGGATACCCGGAGCGTTCCATAGAGAAGAACTTCATAGAAAAGCCGACACAGTGAAAACCAATCATGACCAAAAAGAAAGAACTATTCTTGCAGCTCCCGTTTGAAGTCGAAACGACAGGTGATCTACTAAGAAGACGTCTGGAAAAGGCAGTTGCACGAACATATCCAGACGCCACGCTACGTGTGATGTTAACAAACCGGTCACAGCTCTGCACAAACCTCAAGGATGGACAGCTGTACATCGTCTCATCATCTATGATTACATATTCCTTCACTTGCACACCTTCGGCAAGTTATGTAGGACGAACGATGAGACAGTTCTCACAAAGGATCAGAGAACATAAACCGGTTTAGCATAGCACGGGTTGCAAGTAAACAATTACCAGTGC
This sequence comes from Echinostoma caproni, assembly GCA_900618425.1. Taxonomy (NCBI): domain Eukaryota; kingdom Metazoa; phylum Platyhelminthes; class Trematoda; order Plagiorchiida; family Echinostomatidae; genus Echinostoma; species Echinostoma caproni. The sequence goes on along the minus strand of UZAN01040715.1, from coordinate 66,597 downwards.
AATTGTGGTCCACCTCGCCGATGCCGGGCACAAGCCAAACGACGATGCATTTAGAGCCCCAAAACAAGTGGGAGTACGTTCGGAAAAGTCGCTTGGCAATGACAGAAGCTGTAGCAATCAAAATCATGAACCCACCACGGTGCAAACAAAAAATGATTGCCGCACTCTAATTTACCTTGGCCCCAACTAAACCTACATGACGATCCGAACCATGACCTCGGTCATGTGATGACACAACATGGCGTGACTAGGTACACGTGAAAATGGTCATCTGAAATTTCCAGAATTGACCTTGATCTCCCTTCGCCCCCTGCCCCCATGTTCTCCACTCGCTCCGATTAAACTTGACAGAAAATGTTGTATTCTCACACTTAACCTTAATGGATCAATAACATTTATTTTTACATTAAATATACACACAACTGTAAATGCCTGAAGACGAAGTTACGGAAACAAGCACATTTTCCTACATTGTCTTTTAATATTCTATGGGAATCTTCCATGAGTTTAATAACCGACCAGTACAATTAGCAGCCATAATTTGCTGTTTGATCCAGTTTGGATCTTATGATTTCATGCACCATGTGTTACAGATTCAGCACCTCATCTATGTTCCTGATATACCCAACGGGGTTGCATTACCGGCTTGTTATATCTGTAGCCATGGCAGGCCTAAAGACCGAACGAGCGACTTCTGAGTACAGCGGATTTGGTTTACAATCGTCCTGACCGCGAATAAGATGCTAAATGGGGAATATTTTGAAATCAATCACTCCGTGTGCTTAGTGATGCTGAACGCTTGATCAAAATGAACGAAGTACGGTACATAAAGAAATGCGGTGTTGGGTAGCGATTCTGGTTGTTTCTAGAATGATGTGTTCAAACGATGTTGGCGGGGGGTTGTTATTTTAACCTGCTGCCCCGTAGATCAACCAAATTTTGTAACTCACTTCATTCCAATAAATTAAACATTAAAGAAATGACAACCTGGCCGGAAGGAAGCGGGCAGTATTATGCATTTCACCTGTCTCAATGCTCATTTGCCACATTTTTTACGTTTCGTTCTAGTTCAACCTGCCAATGACACAGCTTAAGAAAAATGTCATGTTATACTAGAAACATTGTTTATCATTACAGTATCAAGGTAATAGTAGTAATTCCTGTAAGAGATGTTTTTCTCTTTTTCAGAATTTGATAGCTAAAGACGATGCTGCTGTTAAGCGAATATCGTCTACTGAACTCATCATCAAAGTGAGCTGCCGCATATGTTTATTTCTTTACTTTTTGTTGTTAAATGAACAATGAAACAAACAATTTGGGGCCAGAAGGAAATAGCACATTGGTTTTGGAAATAATGCAACTGAAATCGAAAGAGCTGTTCTTACGCAAAAGTAAATGCAGTCTTGAAAACACGATAAAACATCGACGAGTTTGGCTAGTTCTTAAATACCAACGTGGAGATTCGTTGTGTATAGAGCAAACAAAGTATAGTTAGAAAGCTCTCTACAGACGTTTCCATCGGGTTGGGTCTCGTCAGAAGTGTGCATCCATCCACCATCTGGGGATCGACCCGGGATCTTAACGGTAGGACCCAAGTATACCATCCACTTGGCCACCAGGCAACTGACCAAACCGTTTGTCATTTTCCGTGTATAGGATATATTACAACCCATCTTTGCGGGCTTGTCGATGGATTCGCACTGCTGACCAGACCCAACCAAGGCGAAACAACCTTACATTGCTTCCTAACTTTTCATTTCACGCTTAATTTGCTCTATACACGACGAATTCCTTTTTTGAAATGGAATAAAATCCTCTGTGACCCTCAATCCTTAAATAATTTGGAGCGGTTTGGTAAAATAAACAATGAAGGTTGGACACTTGAATGGTAACCACAATGTTGCAGGTCATTTCTTATGGCAAATGTGACTGGTCCTGCATGACCCCTACCTAAAATATGCGGCGCAGAATGAGACTAGACAAACCTCCATCGTATGATGCAATCACACCGTTTATCACCAGTTCACTTTATTTGAAGCTATTTGTCATCATGCTTTCAATACACACCTCTCGGTGCACATTTTACCAAAATTATCAACGCATCGTCACGTGAACCATTTTTTTAAAGTAACTGTGGTATTTAGTAGTCTCGTGACCATCTGTATATTCAGTTCACCTTACGAATAATGTGATAATCTGATGTACTCATAAAATGGGGGAAAAGAAATAACGGTAGATCTCATTCATCTCAAAAAAATGGACGGAATATGCGGGCACATAGATCGTAGAAAACTCCAACACTGTTAAACCGATTCGTTGTTCACAGACCAATTCAGACGGGGCTCTGAATTCTTCTCTACAGTGTTTTCTTTCCATCTCATTGTTATGTCACAAATTGTTGTTCTATGCCCCACATCTCTTGAGGTATACTGTATACCTATTCCTGTCAGTAGTCCTAAGTAATATAAACATTTAATCGGTCCTCACGACCAATGTTCAGACCTGCAGGATAAATGTACGGAGAGTAGGTAAAGAAGATCTGCATAGAAAGTGGAAACATATATGATCCTAACTGTTCTCAACACTCAACCGTACTATAACATGTCTTCAGTCATTGATTAGGTTAATTATGAGATCTCCGTCACGGAGGCTAGCAGAAAAGTGACGAGACCATGGAGGCAAATCACGCATCGTCGAGGGTATCAGAGACTTTGGAACACGGCTTACTATCACTTTTGGTGACACCATTTGAAGAATAGTGTGATTGACGGTCGACTGCAAACACGGAGAACTTTATATATTTCCCACGCAAGTGGCAAGCTGTGATGCAACCTTGACAGTTTAAAAGGCTACAGGGAAAAATTATAAGCAGATGGACCAGTTATTCACCCAAAATTTCACCAAGCCTTATTTTTCAAAATACAAAAGGCATCAAGACTAAACGATACGAAACGCATGCAATTTGAGAAACATCTGGAACCCAAACTACCACAATCTTTGTATATGAAACGTGCGGAACAAGCCAAAGACCTTGGTAGTCGCATAGACACCAGAAAATTCTCACAACAAAAAAGACGCGAAGCTGATCTGGTTCGTCGAATCAAGGGTCCGCATTCTACGGCATCGGACACAGTTCGGGAATTGGAATTGTCTCGTTTGGCCGAATCGAGACAATTGAGAGAGAAAGAAATGGAAGAACAGAAACGCAAAGAAATGATACAATTTTTTATGGACTATGTGGAAGCGCAGAAGAAACAGCGTACGGAAGAGGCCTGGGAGACAGAACGAGGTAAGCTGTTGCGTGTGGAACAAATGATAAGGTGATTCCAGCAGGATTCAATCAGTTGGTAAGAGTTCAGTTATGCCTATCTTATCATTGGTTGAATTGAGTTACAGCATAAATATAAAGCACCAACCAATATATTCAGTTATATGAGGGTAGACAGATAGCGACAACACTAAATCCGTAAACGTACGTGTAACCATGCACCGTTTATTGAAGCATGAGCCGATCTATTTGCACAGTGACCCTGATATTCACAAATGCATGTATGAACAGCAGCACAGCCATCTTTTTTCCTGCAGACCGGATCGGATCAATAATTGAAGCCGCCAAATCTGCTTGAAAAACTATTAAATGAAGAAAGACCAATGGTTACATATTTCGGATCCAGTAGTGTTGCGCTAACAGATCATAAAGTGGTAGGATTTCTGGAAAAGTTACATCAATAAAAGGTCTCCCAATCACACTGCAGTGCATTGTGTAACGTTTTCAAGCACCGAAGCTTACCTCTCATTTAGAAAAGTTCACTGACTGGGTGTGCGAAACTGCATGAGATATTGAATTTGGAATGATAGGTGCCGCAGTTTACCAATGCAGTTTTGGATGTGGGTTGAAAAACAAAGATTACTATCTATAGTTACATTAATAAGTTTGACAGAGTTCACCCTAGATAAAGGGTTATTATTTACCACTTTGGGTTCTCCTGGAAATGAAGAGCGTGCGAAACTATATAAACGCTCAACACACTTATTGGACAGATAGTTGTTTGGCAGATTTGAAGTTTGTATGTCGATTGTGAAAAGGTCAGTAACCTCGGTGGGATTCGAACCCACGCATGGACACCGCCTACGCTTTGTACGCGCATGCTCTACCAGCTGAGCTACGAGGGCACACCGATAGCACTGATCTTTTCATATTCGAATTTACCCATCCAACTTACAGAGGCATATATCTGTGTATACAAACTTCAAATCTGCCAAACAACTATTTGAACAATTCAACTTGATTAGAAGCTCTTTCGGTGGAGTCCGGTGAATTCTAAGGAAAACCTGTCAGGGCAGTCAGCTTACATGCTAACTGGTGAATGCCACATGTGCAAAATAAGTATGAGGATAGCACAGCTCCTTGAGGAACTCTGGCGTTGCTGTCTAAGAGTTTAGATGAAGTCTTCCACAATCTAGTGGTTTGTACTCTACTAATAAAATAGTTGGATATCCAAGGTAACAATCGTTTTGGGCACTCAAACGATTCCAGCTTTTGTGGCAAGTTAAATAGAGGAATGGAACCAAATACTGAAGATTAGTGAAGAAAAATACCCCTAATAGAGTTAAGAGAGTTGTTCAAAGATTTAATGATAAAGTGAATAAGGATGAAGTCTGTGTTCAAGCTGAATTTACTAGGCTTGTAAGCAAATTGTAACAGATCATTGAGAATGTTTATGGACTGCTGAAGGCATTTGAGGATAGCCTTTTTAGTCAACTTAAGAGCTGAAGATGATTATGCTTTGGGACGAAAACGTTTGGAGAAGATAGAAGATTTGGATGCTTTGGGGATCGGTATGATTGTGACCGGTATCCAACAGTCGGGGATAGTAGAAGTGTTAAGAGATTCATTTACAATGGAGGTGATAGCCCCAGCTAGGGAAGCAGCGCCAAATTTGAATAGGGTTGGAGGTAAATCATCGGGCATGCCTGCTACTATTTAAAGGTTTAACACATCACAATTTGAGAATGGTTTCACACTACAAACATTGTGTGACGAGTGGCAGGAAGGATGTCCGATGACTGGTGCAGGAATGCGGCATTGATAACATCAACATCAACACCAAACTGTCAGGAGAAGCCTAACCTTCTCCTGAGAATTGTCACGGTATGAACCAGAACTCGATTGGGATCAGTCGCGACCGTGTGAACCTGTCGGCGTTTTCTCGATGGCACTGGGCTTCAGAGCAAAAGTACAGAGTACGATGACCTTGTTTCTGGCAAGCCCTCCATCGCCGCCCATGTAACCCCCATTCTGGATAAATGTATAGACAGTGAGCAATCCCATAAAAAGCACATGTTTCATTCCTTACTCGACCACGTTTTGTTTGACGATACCAATAAAGGCTCGCTCTGTTTTCCATCTGTCCTTTACTGCGATCGTTGGGATACGTATCGTAAGAACAGGTTCAGTGATAGCTCGGTAGGACACAACACAAACTTCGGCCGTACTTTCTGACGTCTACAGAGAAGTCTAATATCTTGCCACATATGGGCACATAAATGATGGTTCCATTGTTCTTGGAACAGCACAACACAAGATCACAGATTCTGTCTGATACAATACTTTAAGGTATATCATAATTCTGAATACAAAGGTTTTGAACTGATGATACCCATGACATAGGCCATTGGCATCACGGCCTGCACCACCATCATAAACATCAACATGGAAACCACTTCCATCACAATTGCCTGCACGAAAGCCACCCTAACCGAATGGTAAGCTTCCTTCCGCATTCTCAATGCTCCTGGTTAAGCAGAACTACATGATTTGTTCCTTTTTTATGTTATGCGGAGTGCCCTACTGGGTATTCTCTACTGTACATTGTCAAAGTTTCACAGACGCTACTAAAATGTGTTTAAACTCCTTTTTCATCCCGTTTTGTTAGGAATCAATATATCATGTGACAGATTGCATCCGATTATGCAGGATTATGAGTATTACACGTAACCAGCAGTGACAGCGAAACCCTTTCCAGCACCTGGATCGATATCAACACATTTTGTCTGTCTGAGTATCAAATTACTTTGCAGTAAGGAGTTAAATTTGTGCAACATCAGTTAATCAGGTTTGGTGAGCCACAGCCGTGAATTAGTGGATGCAGAGTTAGGTGCTTGTCTGACAAATGTTGGAAGATCAATTTGAATTAAAAGTAGTTTTATCAATCGCTTTAGAGTACTCAGTAAAAATAAATTTTCTCAAGTCCAAGTTCCAAGTCCTATTTTCGTATAAATGCATTGACTTGAACATAATTATCCGTAGGGAGATTAGAAATATTGGAAATTCACAAAACAACCGATTTCCCTTTATTCCTTTCGCCGCCACGCTTTATCTTCTCAGATATTACAACGTCAGATGAAGCACCTGGTATACCAGACAGTCAAACCCCAGATGCTAGTCATATCGAGCAGATGAAGTCAACACAGGCACAAGGAACTTCCGAGTGAGCGTTTCGATAAATTATCTTTAAGCCAAGTGAACCATGCCTGTCACGTTATTCCCACCTTGATCGATAAACACTGAGTTATTTATCAAAAAGTTGACGAATGGATCAAGGTGGTAAATCGAGGCGACTGGAGTAAAACTTCCGGTAAATCAAAAATAGTCAATGCCAAATAGAAAGCAAATCATGCGAAAGGGGAAAGAAGCCAATTTGTATTAGTCAATAACGAGCCACTATGGTTATAAAGGGGACTTTATTAACTTTGCCTTTACATAATTCGGAGCCTGTTGCTTGTATCGCACGTCACTCATCTCAGCAGTGGCATCCCGGGTTTTGAATCGGTTGGAAGCGTTATATATGTATATATTTTACACAGATACGTCGTCCAAATAAGCACGGGTCTAATGCAAAATATATAAACATAAAGGGGGGAAACAGTCAACTTTAGGAATAATAAATTTTTGTTTACTGTACGCCATTTTGACATCTTTGTTTCATTTTCGGGATCGCAAACAGACAAGAATACATTCACGCCACTGACTTCAGTCTGATGCCATATCCCGCAGTGTCGCCAGCCAAAGACAATCCGAATCTTCGGGGCCATCGCCGGGTAACCGGAAATCCCCGACGGAAGCCAAATACAACCCTCTCCACCACATCATACCCTGCCCATCTTGCTGTTTCTTTCACCTTCGACAAATGTATGTAAATGGTGCACGGTATGGCAGACATTGCTCAGGCATTCGTAAGACGTGCCCTAGCCATTTAAGACAATGCAGTGAAACTGTTTTGCTCAACGGAAGATTATGTGATCCTAAGGCACGTCGTCTGACCCCATCGTTATTTACTCGACGCTTCTACCATACGCGCTCGATGTTGCGCAGACAACGGTTGTCGAGGACGGATAGTAGTTGGACATGATCTGCCCGAAAAGGCCAGGTTTCGCGGCCGTAGACGACACCTTACGCAATACAGACTCTTTTTAATGAAAGGGATATGTCACGCCGGTATCAGATTACCGCACGCTAATGTAGCCTTGATTACGCGTTCAGATATATCCTCTTCCACACCTCTTCCAGCCGTTGTACAACTCCCGAAGTGTGGTTACCCAATGAAAGTGCAGCAACCGGTTCCTACCAGTCTTGCAACAACGCCTTGTATTTTGAAGGCGCAAAGGACATACCATAACCAGTAATCTCAAACGCCAAAGGATTCAACGACTCTTGAATCGTTTGTGCGTTACTCCTGAGTGAAGCAATATCATTAGTGCACTCTAAGTGTACGACTCTCTCTCTAAGAAGAAGCACGATCCCAGCATTCTTCACGTTAAGCAACGCGTTTTGTAGAAAATCATCATCTATGGCAAAGTTGCAGAGAAACGAAGAGATAGGGCAACCCTGTCGCACCCCACTGGTGACAGAAAATGAGAGTGAATTTCGCCCTAACCTTCCGAGAGGT
>UZAN01040715.1:0-40098 GCA_900618425.1 Echinostoma caproni | reverse complement strand
TCTGAAGACCAATGGCTACCCAACGAAGTTCATACAATGATACAGTGCAAAAGCCGAACCCAAGCCCTCGGATATGATATTACCAAAATGCAACCTCACTATTCAACTCCCTTTCAAAAGTGATGATGCAGACCAACTCATAAGAAGACGGCTGGTTGCGACTGTAGCTCGCGCATATTTTGCTGCAAATCCGGTTGTTCGCTTCACAACAACCAAGCTCCCGAAGCCCTTGGTGAATCACCGCTCTCTTTCTCTGTACGGCAAATCGCATGTAATTTATGAACTTCAATATAGGTGCGGAACAAGCTACGTGGGCAGAACAGGAAGGCAGCTGCATACCCGAGTGCCAAGCCCATAGGGTTATGGGTCGAAATCGAACGGATGAGACTGAGCGCTACACAAACAACCAGGGAATCCAAACAATCTTGCAGAGCACCCGCGTCATCAATTGCTCGCCATCTGCTGCAGACTGGCCACCAAGCCGATCGCGCGACTTCGTTTCGGGTTATTTACACAACCCAAAATGGATGGATGCTAACATTTCGAGAGGCCATACGTATCGAGCGACGAAAGCCCCTGCTCTGTTAGCAGGTCTATATCAGTCTGGCACTGCCCTGGTAACTACGCAGGCGGAAGAATACCATGTTAGATTGTCATGCTCTGTGATATATAAATTGCATCAAAGCCGAAGGAAGACATATGTCGCGAGATGGTAATATTTCGTTTAATCTTCTCAATCGCTGACGTAAAACAAACAAGCACATTTATAGCACATTAGATTTGTACATCCTAGTGAACGGAAATGTACAGTTAAACAGGGACTATTAGAATTAAAAAATATAGGTCAACCCCACAGCAATTGAACTGATTGAATCAATAACTTTTGGACGCAGAGAACGGGATTATGTAATCGGATTAGCAACGCCTCACTTATCGTCAACAGTTTTGCATTACAATTAAGTAACAACGGTTTGGAAGAGGAAGCGGTATCAATTATGTTCTTGGTTGTCATGAGGTGTTTTGCAATTGATGACCCCGGGATACGTGTGACCGCCTGTATCCTACATCCTAGTGAACCGACATTTACAGTTAGACAGGGACTTCCATCGCGCCAGAACAATTTGTTCCCCAGACACACTACGAGAAGAAGAATTTCTGAAGAAAACGTTACTACGAAACGGTTACCCTGAACGAATCATTGATATTCACAGTAAACAATCTCAAAAAGGTAACCCATCGCCAACTGTTCCCCAGAAAGCCGTTTACATCAAACTATCTTTCAAAGGCGATCACCTTTTGAACGATGTGCGCCAAAATTTGAAGTCAGCTCTCGACCGCACGTTCTGAGCTACTCAACTCCGACTTATTGTCTCTACAATTGGAATCGATCTGGACAAGCATGTACATAGTTGGCGATCCAGTTCTGTCACGCACACAGTATACCAGTTCATCTGCAGTTGCGGTGACGCATACATAGGCAGAACCAACCGTCAATTACCACAGCGGATGGCCGAACACATTCCAAAGTAATTGGTCAGGTGGATGGCGCAACCCACACCCAGTAATCAGTAATTTTCCGATTTCATATCTATGAACCTGGTTGATCACTGTCCGCAGTCTTTATCCACTACCTAGAATTATTGCTAAAGGAAACTCGCACAAAATAACAAGGAGGGGCCACCGCTGTTCATATTCCCAATTCATGCATTCCCCCAGTCGGATTTTGCATGACCGCGATCCCCTTTCTGAAGTTTATGGGACATTTCTATAATTATTAAACAGAAAAGGGAGTGAAATCGTGTATTTTATNCCGATACCACCGCTGTTCTGTAGGGCTAAATGGAGATTTACCCACACAGGAAATTTTCATGCGTCCGTAGACGAAAGAATTCTTAAATGCAATGACCTTTTCCGAAATTCTGTGAACATACACAGAACGTGATTTGGTATTTATCAGGTTTGTGCCTGTCACAAACAATGAGGTTGATATGCGTTTCATATCAAAGTCTGGTATGGTGATGAATGTAAAACTTCTCGTGTATCAGGGGACAGAGTGACGTGAACTAACTGCGATACGAGTTGAACTCACTTTGTTTCAACCACAAGAATCGATTCACCAGTAACACATGATCCGAGAACAAAATGTTATTTAAAGTTGAAAAATCGGGTATACAAAGTAACCAACATTGTTACCAGGTTCTCATCTATTGATTGCTGCACACTGAAGAATAACGTCTACTCACCTTAGCTGCACTACAACCAAGAGATAATACATTTGATCTCAATTAGTAATGTGGTTTGATCCTCATATGGAAAAAAACCGAATCAGCTATGTTTAAGTTAATCAACCTATGATGTGAGATAATGCTTACAAAAGTGCGCCCATATTAATATCATCAGTTTATGAACACTGCAACATTCGACAGAATCACCAAGACCAAGGCTCAAAAATTACGGGTTTCGTCTAAAGTTTGATGAGAAAAGGTGTAATAAATAAGAGGTGTCGTTTTTTAAGTGTTCATCATCCTCTGCATGTTAATATATCCACTTCTTGTGAAAAGAATTCACTTTAAGTACAGATAAGGAACACTAAGCATTCAATTTTCATGGTATCATTTTTTGCGAATGCAAAACAGCGTACCGTTTGTGTTAAATTTGAGCTGTTTACTCACAGGATTATCGCATACTACACGGAAACACTAAAGCTGTACGAGATGTGTCAAATGGTTTAACGAAACGGGTACATCGTTTAAGCCTTATCCAATCAACACGTGGTGCAGCACGCAACCGCCACACCTTTTCCTGAACAGGCTTTGCAACATGGACATTTGTATAAAGTAAATCTTGCAACATTCATTGACCTCAGGATATCCCGATACTTTTTGATCTGACTCGCTTAGTGCGGTACGACTAAGGTTTGTGCATCAAGGCTAACGGATTACGGGTCAAGGCTAGAGGACTGCGAATTTTGGCTAAAGGTTATTGGGAAAAGGTGTTGTATGTGAAATACTGGTAGAGAGACCCTAATTTCAATTGCGCGACGTTGGTAGGTACTACAATGCATTTGTTTTGAGACAGAGTATCATTGGCAGAAAAGATGTATTTTTAATGCAAACAGAAGAGTAAAACGTGGCGAGGACGCATTCCAAGCACTCAGTGTATAGATACGTAAAAATAAAACACAGTAAACAACATTTTTGTTCCCAGTTTTCAAAACGGAATTCTCTGAAGGTAGACCTGACTGCAGAGACGGGGAAATGGGTTCCATCACCTTGCAGTCCAAATGTACACATTTAAAATCTGATATCAGCTAAATGACTTCGATGACGGACTTCATGCGCACAAGATCCACAATAAAGTTAAACCGGATGTTGAGTGAACAATTTATTATGACCATAGGTCTACGTACACTCAGAAGCGGACCACGAGTTGAAAGACAACTATCGCAAAAAGGCAATTATTGATGAATTGCTATAGTGGAAAAGAATAAATAACAAAGGGGTTGAAACTTCATTAGATACGAAAACATGGTTTCAGAGGAATGGATTAATCTAAGCATTGTACGATCAAGCAATTAACAGGGAGGACATCTGAGTGCGCAAAAATTTGTAAACTATACACAGTAAAAAATTAAATCAAGAATAATCTGAACATCAATAAAGACAATAAAACCGACAGTGTCTCTGGAATGAATACAGTTTTAGTTAAAACAAGAATGGAGACAGAACAACGTATTTGAAGAAAGTACATACAAAGTACACACTTTGGTAGACTATGAAAATAACACAGTAACGTGAATGCTTTATTCAGAAACATGACCAAGTTCAGAGTGAAACCTGACGCGGAGTGGTGCTTTGTACACAGGGAAACCGGCATTGATGGCTCAAGAAGAATGATCAGTTAAACTTGATGTTACATAACGCAAGACAGGTGTTGCCCAAAAGATGTACGAAACGAGGCAAGGGGAAAAAATAACAGTGGATTTACGAGGGATGCGTAATTACACCACATTCAATGTGTGATGAGAATAAGAAAAAACAAATGAGATTATCTACGTGGTACTCAGCCGGTCGATACTTGAAGAAATCTCATTTGGTTCCTCTGGTTAGCATCACAGATTTTATCGTATATTGTGATGAAAACGGGTTCAACGTTTCCATGAAGCAGATTGATGGTGTAAAATCGGCATCAAGCTTTTCGGTTATATGCAACAATTCCCAAATGAACGCATCACCTATATTAGCAATAGGCTGAAAATCCGATTTCCAACGTTCAAGAAACCACGCCCTGCCGAAAAATCGCAACATTCAGTCTGTTATAGGAAAGACTGATTCAGGAAAACCTTCCCTTGACCTACTGTTATCAACTAAACCAGGGAAACGATGACAGAAATTATTGTGGAATAGTACTTTTGAGTTGGATGGTTTGAAATCAAGCAAAACAAGTTATAGGAATAAGCAACATAATCGAAAATTTCTGGAGTAATTCCATAGCTGTATTATTCATTGGTAAGGGATCAACGCACAAATGCGTATAAAGTAGAAGAAGAAAAAACAATGTGAAACTTAAAGTTCAGTAAACACGAGAGTCAGTAATGGGTACATCCATGCAATTTGATCCCTGCCGATTTGTATGGAAATCGTCATCGCTTGCATTCCATTTCCATAAGACCTGTGCGAAAAAAAATGAAAGAGAACTAATCATATATGATTAGTAGTTGATGACAGAAATTTGCCAGTTTTGTTGGAAACAATAACATAAACCAATGGACCACTATGGGTCAAAAAATTCAAAAACATGTACATATATTTAATTCTTTGACAAACATGGGGAACGTGGATTTTACTGAAAAAGTTTCATATTTGCGGTGAGATGGAGAGGGTTGTGGAAACGTTGAGACAATTCATGTTGCATCACACTTGCAGAGATAGGTTTTGTCAAATCGTGTCAACCGATTGTGCGGCTTCCCGATGGCCGAGTGGGTAGCACGCTTGCGTTCTGCCTGTGAGGTTCTGTGTTCCATCCCCATTCGGGTCAATAAATTGGTACTGCTGATAAGACCGAGCCAGGTAGAGGCAATAGCGCAGTGCTTCCTAGCTTTTCAAATCACGCTTCGTTTCCTCTATACAAGACGAACTCACCCTATGATATTTTATGTTGTTATAACCGTGCGTCATCACAAATGCCTAATAGAGGTAACCGACGTCACCTGATTATTAGTGGATTCGAGTACCTCAACGTTTACACTTTATTGTTCTTGTCAATGCTACACTGGCGTTGAGTAACTCGCGTGTACATAAAAACGAATGTATCAATTACCAGTGAAGAAGGTGGAGGAATAAAATCATACTGCTTTAATTCAATGAAAAGCAGGTGATCGAAGATGACATTCCTGTATGTTTTCGTTGTTCATCCAACATTATTTGCTAATGCGTTCCGTGCCGGAAGAACACTACCCGGGGACAAACCTCATCAAGCAATGACAAGGACCCCCGATATCGATCGAATTCCTGCGACATTCGTGATATCTCGTACTCTCAGTACTTAGCATCCAGAAACTCAGTCACCGGATTTATTGAGGTACTATCCCATAAAAGATACAACGTATGTATTAATACTCACTTATTTTATTGTTTCTATTACTCGAATGCCCAACAAAAGTATAATTTCTCGACGTTGATGACCCTTGCTGATGCACCAATTATAAGATAACGAAACATCAGTGGAAAAAATCACGAAAATTTATTTCTAAAAATGACAAATAGGCATTAGATATATGTATTGTTATTGTATTTAGTAAATACACCATGTGTTCTACTTTACATTTGAGCTCAGCAATCTTTGCAAAAGGTCTACCGAATTGGCAATTAAATTATATTTGTCAGCGTCCTCTAATACATGCCTGACCATGGCCGCCGACGCTTACTGTGGGGGTAGCCACCTTATCTGTTTTCGACACAGGGGAACAATGCGGACTACATTCAGATTCGGCAACTAGCTTTGGAATTGGCCAATTCAGAAACTATCATTGTGGAGGGAAATGTATAATGGGGTCTAAATAATTTCCAATACCATCGTCGGATAAGATTTAACATTGGGTTTAATCTTAAAGAATAGCTTTTTCCAAATGCGCTCAGCTAGTAACGGTCATTGAAAACTAGCATCCACAGTACAAACAATTTGTCACTTTCCAGACTACCAAAAACTCATCAAACAGGACGAATATTTATTGTTATGACCATTGAAACGGAGTTTCTTGGATAACTAGATCCAGAGATGAACTTTATCCATCTTAGGTTTTGCTCGTCGACCGTCAGGAATTCATCAGTGAAGTAACCAAATGGACGGGCAACGCGATTAGAATTCATTTACAGAATCAATATCCCCCTTGTTGGAGTTTGATAACGGCTCAATATCAGTCTGCACTTCAAATTGAATCATCATCGTTCCAACCGCGACATACGAAAATTGCGGCTAATCCCCCCACGGACTATCCTCGGTAATGGTTGTTTGTAGCTTTTCTCAGCTGCGACTACATTAAATCATGATCTTGCTTCGACTTAATCGGTTATCTTTCTCCGTACTGTGAGAGAAATTCCTTTGACTATCAATTTATATCGGGCACCTGCACAAGTTAGCGACTGAAGGACCGGATTTGGATGTCTTTCTTATACGTTGTCCCTTTGCCTCTCTTATATACCGAGAACTCTTAGATGTTTCATCCTGTTTTGACAGGATAATATTTCAAACGCGTATTCAACGAGATGACCACCCGTGAGTTGACTGTTAACGAGCTTTTTCACTTTTACTCCCTTCACGACGGAAGGCTTTACGTGTACTGTTTGCAGCCACATGGTTTTGTAATTTACTTAAGATAAAACATTGTCTGTATTCCTACTGTGCACCTCGTGTAAAAAGATTTGGTTTTTAGAATATTTGGATTGCCAAGAAGAAACACCTGCATGAAGCATAAAACATTTATTAAAAAGATGAACCGCCAGTCAGCAGTGCACGAAATACTTTGTAATTGTGAGTCCAAGCATACGAACTATTGAAAAAAATTATCGCGACATTGAAGTGTCTGAGAACCAAAATGGTACGAGAAGAGAATAAAAGTTGTTGCACAGGAGAAAACTTTGGAATAAATACTCTTCACCCATGGCTATTGATATGGAAGTAAAATATCGAAAACTTTAATGCATTTCTAACTTGAGAGGCATATCTCTCGAGTTCAATCAAAACTGTTTATGTATTGGACAATACAAATCTGATATATATATATATATTTACATATATATATATAACGGTTTAGTATCAATGAATACAAAACATGGGCTCTTTTTGAACGACAGAACCACTTAAAAGAGCACAAGCAAGGAAACACCCTTCCCTAGTGTTCCGTCAGTTCACTTTCAAATTGTGTAACACATATCCAGGCAAAACGGAGCTACGCCCTATCACCTAACTGGTGAAACTCTGGATAATTCATCGCACATCAGACACCTAGACAAAGCAATCCATTTGCTTTCTGTTGATTACAAACCACCTCATCTACGGGTTATCATATCGATCTGACACAACCGTGAAGTCAACAAACTGTGATCGAAGGTGAATAAACCAATCCGATGATGCCTTAATTGAAACCAGGGATCGATATCGTGAAAGACACCAAAATGACGTTGTTGGTTGAATCCTAATTGAACGATATACTCTCTCCACGAATAAACGTAAAGCGTTTTAGTGAGTCTGCATAACGTTACGATTTTCACCGTCTTCATGACATCTTGCGATCACTTCTTGTTTTATTGTCTAGCTCTCTATATTTCGCCTGGGTGCGCCGACCACTTTCCCCCTGTTCCGAACCAAATTGTAAGCAGCCTTTGAAAACTTATGGCAGCTTTCTGCCATGAGGACCAAATGGGTTTATATCCGTCAGATCGACGTTGTAAATCACCTGAAGCACCGGGCGCATCATTCCGAATGTGTAACAGATCCGTGAGCGGTTGGTTACTCAGAGCCATCGATCGTGTCACACACGCTAGCAGTCCAACACACGTGTGTTTACCGGATCCGGTATTTTGTTTAGGTGATGCACCATTCACGCTTTAGAATGACAAACTCTGTGTGTGTGACAAATGATCACGCCTGTAGCTGAAGCAGAGAAACGCTAAGCCTGTCATCTGGCATAAGAACCGATGATGTGGCGTGACAGAAATGCGTTCTCGAACTCGTTGGTTTTGTGCCAGATTCCGTATCTTTGCTTGTGTGTTTGTGTATGAAGTTGCTGGAGGGGGGCGGGCGTGTACGTAGTTCGTGTATCAGAGCAATGTGATCAGTTAATTCCGTCTGGAACTCGCATAGAATTTCGTTCTTATTGTCGTTCCATTTCGCCGGGAACATTTTGATTAGGATACAAACACTGGATCCTACGATTCCCTTTATCCTGTTTGGTAGTATTTTCGCAGATGAATAGTTCTGCTTGGTTTTGGTAAGTTCTGCTTATACTTCTGTGTACTTTTGTCTAAATGGGTCTGTTTTAAATAAAACGTCTGTCTGATCCGCCTCAGTTTATTCGAGCTTTATGTGAATTAGGATTAGAACTGTAAAAAGATTTATGTACGATTTGTTGACCCACTGTATAGAATGTCTGTCAGAGTTAAGAAACGTAGTGTAATCCAACTGTTCAATATTCTGTAGATGATCAATTGGATCTAGCGGCTCAGCGCTCAATATCCGATTACCTTGCTCTTCTTCTAACCCGGGTTTCTCTGAGAGACAAATGGGCAGTATGCATACAGAGTAAACGGATAGAGTGTGAACTATTACTTTAATGAAAAGATACATGACTAATGTTTAGTGACTAACGGTAGTTGAGGATTGAGTATATCACTATCGCATCCGTCTGCACCCCATTTGTAACCAATCCATCATTTTCCTTGACGTGAATTAGAGTAATGTTATTTTGATTATATTTACACTGCATATATGTAAAATATTTTCGGTCCTTGTGGTGCTGAAAACTAAATAACTGCCAGGTGACATAAGAAGCCAGACAAAGGGTGCTCCTGAATAGCTACTATCACACGATAAGCGGAAAAAATAAAGTGAAGGTTTAAACGATCGTTGTACATTATATATCAAGAACTAGAAAGTTAGCTAGCATGACAACTAATACTGCTATTGAGGTAGTAGCATTCATGCGTAGCATCTCATCAAGACCTCATGTATTGTGAGGGTTCCTGCAAAAGGAAGCTGCGCATTAAATGACAATTTGCAGTGATCGTGTTCATCGGATCAGTTACGACCTCAGGACATAGTTTCACGAGCACAAAAAGAAGCCCCATAGTTACACAATAAGTTGAATTAAACTTTTGCAGTCATCTCATGAGCTGTGTACCACCTTTTGTGTACCTTTTTTATCTAATTTGCCAGAATAATAGTCGATATCTACGGTTCTCCTAGGTAACCGTCAACTGACGTTACAAACCACACCCAGGTTGAATTTGTGGCCTCACACTGTTCTGAAGAGTATGACTGTCCCCTTGCAGTAATTAAGCTCCCTGTCCCTTTGTCCAAACCGATTCGGTTTTCTTACCATTCTTTACCCTTTTGATAGATTTCTCTTCCCCGTGTGCGTTCCCTTATCCCCAAACAAATCACTCTCCGAACCAAATCTGATCTAATTGTATGTACACAGCTGACGAGATGATTAACACGAAATAGGTGAAAACAAAAAATTAGCTTACAGTTTGCTAGTAAATTTACTGTGTCACGCGGCCCTGATCAAATGGTCAATGCGTTTTGCGCTAATCGTGTGTGGACTCAGTTTCCTTTCATTATTGGTAATGCAAACCTCAGTTTGTTCAAAGGTAAAACCTTTATCCTTTATACTTGTTGTATTTGTACCAAATGGTGCCTGACTATACATTTAAAACATCAAGTGAAACCATTGTAATTTCAAGTGAATCCGCAGTAACTTTATTTGCATCTGCTGTGACTCCAAGTGAATTGAACCAAATATATTCCACTGAGAACTCTATAAAACGGATGACGCTTCAGCCGTCACACGTCACTGATGGGACTGGGTCTATCAAAACCCTATACAGTCCGAATGAACTGATTTCTCCATGACAAAACAAAAGTACTTTTGAGCGAGTTACCGAGCTGGGATGAAAGTTTCACTGGGGCTTGAACTGTTCGTAAACCCCCACCATCACCACCAACCGGGGATCTTATGCGGTTGACCGTTGATCGAGTGAGCTTTAGACGAGAATGAAGCAACCCGGCTGTAACCGACCTCGGTCGGCAGGATAATTCGAATCAAGACAATGTGGATCGATAACTCAGTCACCGTGCTCTATGCGTGGACGTTGGAATGAATCATTGAATGAGTGGGTTCAGTCGAGGCCCTCAATAGCCAAGTGAGCGAATTCCATTGAGGCTGAGGTCCCTTGGTAGCACCGAATCTTTTCTCCTGTCCACGACCCACAGACGCACCCGAATTCACGTAGGTCCGATGATCATATACTCTAAATTTTCGATCACCTTCGGACAAATTGGTTGTTTTATCCAAATGGACAGAGTGCAAGAATTAGCGGATAAATGAACTCCGGTAACCCCATTTCACTATGTTGCTTCTGTACACGAGGCTCATAAATTAAAATACAACTTTTGGGAACGAATGATATTATCAAGCAGCTGGGACAACACATCTAATGGAGTATGATGTATGCGTATGACGAAACTGAGTCAAAAAGAGAAAAGCTGCAACTGACTGGTCGTTGTCATTGACATTGTAGATAGAATATCCAGCCTCAAGGTTTGGATATTCAGCAAACCAAAGAAACAATGTATCGATAACAAAAACTGGGAAATATAACACAGCAATGAAAAATATGAAATGAACAACAGCATAACTAAACCAATGGCATACCATGGTGTTTATTGCTGGTTTAGGTTAGCATTTTGCGGAAATGTTCTGCCATGGGTTCGTGGTCTGTGAGAATTCTGGCGAGATACGAGACAATAGACCGCCTGTGAGCCACAGTGTGTTCCTTTATAAGTGTGCAATTGTGACGTGTGGATGAATAAGAAAGGTACGGACTAAGAGCAGGGTATAGGGAACTGGAACAATCAGACAAAGTCTTCCTGGAGAATGTTTGACAGGTCTTAAAACGGTATGCCACTACATGCTGTACCAGATGTTCCCGTGGTATAATACTTAATACTGAGTTTGTGGAGCTTGTAATAATTATTGGGGAAGATAACAGAGGACCCTTGAATCAAGTGGGATAAAACGCAAGCAAAGACAAAACGCCTTATGAGATAATTTAACAAAGAAAGTGAATTAAAACGCGAACCATAAAACAAAAGCCTCCTGACTTTCAGAAATACGGTATTGACGTGATCAGACTAGATAAGGTTGTATATAACGTCAAGGTATTTGACAAATTTTTCTTGATCCATATAGTCATTTAAGAAATATAGATAAGAGGGCGGCATATAGCTGCCATGCAGCAAACTTTTAACCTTTCAAAATTGAAAATCCTTCATTATGTTTTTGAGGGTTCATAAGGATGTTCTTTTGTTGAAGTTAGGGCGGATTCACTTGAAATTACAATGGTCACACTTGAAATTTAAAAGGTATAGAGGGCTCAAATGTCTCCAGCATAAATTTAATTGGCAACTGCAATGTTAAGAGTTATCAATTAGATTACATCACCCCGTCGTATGCGCCCATTTCTTGTTGAGGTAATCAGTTTATTTGCCGCTGATTTGTCCTCTTTTATGGAATTTTAATAACCCGTTTCCAACCTGTACACTTTCCTGCACTAGAATTTATCAAATCAGTGCACTATGTATGAATCTGATAGTTTTATTTTCAGTGATCGAGTAGATTAAAGGAAAGCTTATCACCCTGCGACAGGTACCTTTTTCGGTCTTGATGCCATTGCTAAGGAGACCAGGTGTTTCAAATTATTGCAATCACTTGAATCGTGTATTCAACAGATCTGCAACAAGGCCTACTGTATTGAACCATTCTATTATGAGGCTTCTTTACTACACCTCTATGGCTTTTGTTCGCTTCTTTTCCAATTGACATGGTCTTATTCCAGGGACTCAGGTTTACTTACCGATGCGGTTGTTGGTAGTTCCACGCACGAAAGGAATCCTACTGAACTGAAGTGATAATCAATATAATTGATTCACATGCACTTTATAGTGTGAATGTTGTCTGGAATGAACCCACCAAATTTAATTTAAGTGAACTTGTGATTACATAAAGTCACGGAATGTCTGCATTTAGGCCATCTTGAGCTTTGCGAAGTGACATAAATCCAAAACAAAATTTTCCTTTCTATTAGGTTTTAAAATTATTTTCATCATCGGATAACATTCGGTAGCCATTTAGGCATATTATTACTATGGTCAACTAAAGACCCCACATAGAAAATTTCTATTTATTGGCTTTCTTTCAAATGAGAATAGGATCAAAAGTTTAAAATAACTGCTACAAATTTATAGTCCCCCCTACGGTATCAGTTCGAACGGAGGTAGTCTGACTTAGCGTAGTGATTTTGTGGCAGAAGCATGAAATATATGGGGACATGGCCGCATCAGATCGTGAGCAAAAAGCAGATGTTAAATTCCTCGAAAGATTCAAAATATATCCACTTCAGTGATGAAAAGAAAATTTCATTGGACGGACTGGAATAGCTGTTACGATAATTTAAGAAGAATGCAGCCAGTATTTTTTTGCAAGAGATTGATAAAGGAAGTTTGCTGCTTTCTTGGGGATGATTATATCTCAAAGTCGGGAAAACCTCGTCGTTCTATATGACGTTCAAGTTTTAAATGTATACATTACTGCATTGAAACGTTATTCAGTGACGTAAGTAGCGTTTAGTGGTCAGGCAAAGGTCAGCAGGCTAATACTGCACTGCACAACTCGCACCGGAGTAAAAGCTCATTATTTAGGTTATGAAGTAGACTGAATGCAGCCTGGAGTCCAAACCAATGACGAATATTGGCGGGGGGATTTAAGACCGCTATGAAGTGAAAATGACCATTGATCGATAGGGAGGTCTAGCACCCCAAAGAAATTATGCCAAACTGTATATCGAAGTTGCTGAAAATTCACCCTTTGATGCATAAGGCTTTTCTTGACTGACTGACTGACTGAAAACAAATGCTCCATATAATATGAATATTCTTTAGTTGCATCGAAACCCAGGGTTCTATTTGGACCTTACATTGTGGTATTATTTCACATTTTCTACCTTCATTCTCGTTTAATAAAAGCTAAGAAATTGAAATTGTGCACTTTGGCTCTATTATACCCCTCCTGCTTTTTGAGTAATGCAAAACCTTATTATGATTGCAGTAAAAGAATACAATTATGTAAAACCCTGGTATGAGGTGGGTGGGCTGTTACGAAACTTTAGTTGCTCACCGTAAATTCTCACTCAGCAAAGCTCAAGTGAAAATCTTTATGGATATTCTATCGGAAACCTGGTGTATCTGTATCGTTCGAACTCCTCTCCTTCTTCATGCTCTTGCTCATTATCACCATAATCCGAGTCATCATCATCATCAACATCATCTGCACCACTGATGAGACTCAAACAGGTCGAAACAGATTTAAATGTTTGTGATAACCAACAAATAGCACTGGACAGCTGTTTCGCCTTGTTTGGGACTCGTCATGAGTGCATACTTTTTGCGTCCCTGTCAGGATCGAACGGCGAACGTTCGGGTTGGGAATTCAGAGCCTTACTTCTTATCTACACGGTCTATGGTCATCACCTTGTGCAAATGGCTGAACCAATTGTAAACTAGCAAGCTTGGAATAGCCCATTCGATTGTTAAGAGGCACCAGTCACTCTGGCTGTTCTTGGGTGTTCTTGGGAGATCTTCAAGTGCCTGGTGCTTCTCAACAATCAAATGGGCTAACCCAAGCTTGTTACTCTAAAGCAGATGTAGAGTACTTCCGAGCTTTTCAGTTTATGCTTTATTTGATCTGTAAACGACGAAATCGACTACGTAACTAACCATTACATTATTTAGCATTTTACTCATTGACATTCAAGGGATGATTTTATTTTTATTTTATTTATCTGAAGACCCGGACAAAATTGTTCTGGAAGCACATTACTGATACCGTGGACCTTAGCGATTGTCAGCTTGCTTAACCGGTCATTCTTTGCCAATGCGATGTTATACTTGTACTTCTGAATTCATATTGGTAACGCAAACCTCATTAAAGTCTCAAGGAGCTAAATTGAATCAAATATTCCTCTTCGATGAACCTTTATTAGTAAACATCAAGTCAAGTTAGTAATAGCTTTGAAAACGACTTGAAAAAGGATTACCCGACACACACCTGATGAGCGATAACGTTCACGAAATCTATTGTGAGCCTCTGGGAAACTTGTTTCCAGTCATTCATGTAGTGTTTACTATGAAAGCACTGAAAATCAGTCACGTTGTCCAGTTTGATGGGACTATGATAATCTTACCAACGAAACAAATATAAAAGCGTCGCCAAGATTATTTGAGTCTTCTTTCTCTTGCATTAACTCCCTGAGATACAAACAATTTTTACGCCCCGATATACACTTATGCCGCTTCTTATAACATGGGGAAAAATTTCCGTCTGCTGTCCACCTCTCACAACACTCATAACACAAATATCGTTCATAGTTATTACTTGGGTAGGTTTTACGTGGTCTCACAATAGCATTCCCTGTGAACAGTAGAATAAGTGTTTGATAATCTTCCTTCTGACCGTAAATGTTCATCGTGTTGTTTCATTCTTATCAGCAATACGCTGAATCGCAGATGGATTCTTCCTTCTTTGTATAATGCAATAATAGGGTAATAAATAGACAGTTATTGATCTTATTGAAATAATTAGTTATCTGGCGATTTTTGAAGGCACGTGAAACTGAAAGCCAATTTGGTTACCTGTTTTCTCTTCTTTCCACGTCAAAAAATTGCATGTTAAACACGTGACTAATATATAAGCACTCCAAGCTTCTAGACTGATCCATATGTCACAGTGACTGTCAATAAAAATTGATTCCAGGTAACTATGATAAGCATTGTAGTCCAGATCAAACCCGACGGTATTTAACTGATTCACATGAATTCATCGTTTCTGATTTGGTTCCGGTCGCATGGGCAGTGGCAAACAGACGTACTGCAGTCGTGTCAAACACAGAATGTTATCATTTTTGAGTCTGAAAAACAAATTAACTTGTGATACTCGGGCATGTGTGAGTGATGCGGTTCCCTGTGGCGATGTCATGACTGTAAACAAAGAGCAGCTTGGTGATCAGAACACCCATGTCTGCACACAAGGGTACAAAAGCAACAAAGCAAACAGGACAGAGTATAGAAGATTGAAATATCATATAATGTACNTACACTGATGTGCACCTCCAGTTTATTGTCAGTGCAGAACATATGTCACCAATGTTTCGTGTGAGTGATTTGTTCCGTTGATGTTGCACTGCTTCAACCGATTCGATTAAAAATGTTTTTCTTTACACTTCTCTAGACTCATTGTGTTTGTTATATTCAATTGGCGGATAGTTCAGACTATCTGGTCCCTGCCCCTCACGAAAGTTATTGTTTTATTCCTTGTTGAATCGTTCCATGCGACTGCGTCATGTGCTGCTGCCCAAATGTACCTAATAATCACATTGAAAGCGTTTAAAGACTTTCCACAGTAATTGATTTCATGATGCAATCTGCAAATGGGATTCACTATCTCCGATACCTTTGTTTTCATGCATGCACTCGGGTGATAAATAGNAAATAGCAGAAAACGAGTAAACCAAACTATTTTAAGGAAATATCTTTCAATCATTGAAAATAGAAACCTGAAGAGCGGAGTTTTTTTGATACCGATTGAGACGCACCATGAAAAGTCGTGGGATAATAGGTTAAAAGAAAACATTTTGGGTCAGCTGTATGCTAAATGTTGTTTAATGCTGATTCATATAAAGGGTCCACCTTCCAGGTTTGTTACAAGTAACCACTATGGTTCGGGAATAGTGTATTCCAGTCTCCTGAAATTAATGAAGATCATCAGCATTTTGCAGAGATACGCAATTTTTCCTCAACGCAGCTTTGAATTTTGCATATTATCGTGGAGGTATTTCGCAGTTTCGGTTGCTATGGCCTTCTTTGGTTTAGTTAACATTTTCGTGACTGCACCGCATGGTACTGGGATGAATGAAATCTGATTAGACGGATGTCTATAGCTTTAAAATTTTAGGACAATCCTATCTACTTGGGAATAATGGCACATTACAGCAGCCCTAGTAAAAATTGACCTTTTATGTCAATGGTACACATCTGGGGCTCACACAACCAGGTCGTATCGGGAGGAAAACAGGACGATCGAGATGAAGTCACGTGCCCGGCTTGAGGTATCTACGTGACTGGGAACCCCACGGACATTTGTTGTAGGAGACCACATATCAGAAGGAAACTAGATAAGTGTTAAACTATTTTCGCTGATCATCAGGGGACATTTATTCACTAAATATTGCACACAATGGCACTAATAACCCATCAGCATCCTGGAAACGGACCCAGTAATGTAACCATGGACTGATCACAAACTAGTAGTAGTTGTCCATCTCGGGATTCTATCTTCTCAAATATAGTGACTGCTCTTCAATGAAACCATACAACTGAGGTCATTTGAGCAGCCACGTACTGAAAAACCAAGATAAACATATGTCACGCAAATAGAATGGACAGGAAAGAACACAATCAACAGATTGGATAACATTACACCCTCTTAAGAAATAAGCCCATAGATAAATTTCTTTTTTTCAATGAAGTCGATCTAGAAATATCAACAAATTCATTCCGTTTGGTTTTACAGAACCGCTAAAAGGAAGAAATAGAATTCGTCCATAGGGATCGTCGTTTCTTAAAATCAGTTCAACTGTCATTGTCGCACATCTGTCAAATGAAACAAATTAATTGCCCATAGTTCATCAATGGATGAACGATCATTTTTACCGCTACCGGTTTGTTGCATCGGAAGGTCCACCTCGATTGATATTGGAAGGTTTACCGTTATCGGCGGACAGATGATCAGACCACATAACTCGAGCCAAAGGAACAGAGATTCGTTGCTCTGGTACTGTAAAAAGAAACAGCGAAAAATGCTAATTGTTTTTTTTTGGTAAATCGAATGCCTCTAATCAATGGGATGATTTCCAGCAGAAGTCCTCAATGTAGAAAAATGGAAGCTGAAAAACTGAAACGATATCTCATGAATGCAGATCTAAAAAAACCGTAAAGTTGTCGCATTGCATTACCTGTGTTCTCATTGTGTTTTTGTTCGTTCTCCAATTCATAACAGAATGTTTCGAATGAACACTGTATAGCACGCGTTTTTCCCTTCCTGATCAGTTGGAATAACATTTCTTCAAAGAAAATGTAAGTAGCGATCCAAAGACTAGTTCAGTGCCTTTCTTGTATGATCTATATACTTTCGACAAACGGTACACATATTATCCAAAGGTTTAACTAACTTGCCTTCGAGTATTCCATAAATACCGTTTGCGGTGATGTGGAGCCATGGTGCCAATAATCTATCCATTCAGCCTTGTAAAAGAGTTCCGAGTGACACCACTAAAACAACTATCTCAAATCAACAAATAAACCTTATCGGTTGCTGATGCACACCTTTATAATATTACCGTACCATCCAGTTGAATGTTGATAGACAGATGTGGGACGAATTGAACCCGGTTCACAGTGAATACAAATCTATACAATCCGGATGTAACACGATGTTCTTGTAGTGCAGCTGACAGTCACTTTGATTACCTCGCTTCAATAGAGCATTGCTGAAATACGATTACTCAGTTCATGTAGGCATATGTAACAAATAGCAGGAAATTATCGGTGCGTTCATACTCCACTTCCAAGCATAATATACTCCGACTTTTGATTAGCTGCTGAAAAGAAATTCCTCGCAAAAAATTCGTGCACAAAAGATAACAGTATTTTGGCAATCGAATCACATTTCTTATTTCAAGTCAGCTGTGTAATTAGTAATTTCAAACGTTTTCAGGGTATAAATTTAAAAAAAACTGTACTTCGTGTGAAAGCTTGCACAATATATCAATCCATCGTGGCAATGACTCTCACACAGAACTTTTGAAAGGTATTGTGTGAGTTTTACAACGTTTTGATCAAGCAATACGAGTCAGTGGTGCAGGAAGATGATTCTCTTTCTTTTTTGATCACTTTGGACCCTAATGTCCAATCCGTAATACTATATATAATATATCGTATATACCATAGACTATTCTATTATGCGACTCAAACGTTAGACTTGCTGCTCATGTACGTTTTGGTTGTCCTCAATATGCAATGATATCTAAGGTTCAAATAAATTAACCATAATATATATACGAAGCTATATAGAACAAAACAATTATGTAGTATTTTGTTCTAATTGCTCGTAAATTTCTAATACATAATTTTAAATTTATTGCTCATAGTGCTTATTTGATTCGACAGAAAACATGGAGCCATTAGTCCTGAATCATTTTTAGAATGCATTTTTTCTTCACTGACTAATCGCCGTGGTTCAATATGTGTACTGGGTTCATTGCAACACAACCTAACTTTCCCTTAAGCTTTGCATTAAACGACACGTCTGATTGTCAGCTCCCCATTCCAAAAGCAACTGTTTGTCCAATTATCTATTTAATATAAAAGAAATAAAATGATAAATGGGTAAATTTATAATTTTCACCCACAGTCTAAATCCGTGATTACTATCTCTAACTTCTCGAAACAGAGAAATCACTTCATCTAAGTACGTTTACTGAGTGATATATTTACTTTCCTGCCTATCTGTGGGGCATATCGATGCACAGTTAATTGGCTGGAAGAGGACTGTGATCAAACAAAACTGACTAGGGAACTAAAGGGTTGGAATAGGTCCTCAGCAATAATGAAATCCGAAATCACAACCTCTTGGTCTCTGTTATAAGGACCGGAACCACTAAATCAACATCATCCAATAAATGCAACACTGATTTTCTACATTTCTTGAATGATGAATCAGGGTCATTGGGTGACACAGCTCAGACATCTGCAAACAACTATGCCTTCTGAACTTCAATTGAATCAGTTGTAACTTCATTGAATCCAACCAATTGCATTCAACGGGAACCCCACAAGATAATTGGTGCTTCGACTGTCAAACGTCGACGATTTGACCGGGTTTGTCTAAAACCCGTCCAGTAGCATTGAACTAATTTTTTCGTAAACAAAGAAAAGTATTTCTTTGCGTGAGTTACCGAGCGAGGATGCAATCTTCCGTGGGGTGAGGCATAATAAGGTTGGACTGTTCATTACCCCATCATCAACAGTGCCTGCTGCCTCTGAACAATGGAATGGGCGAGTGTAACCTTGATATCTCAAATTGATTGGGCCGTTCACACAAGGTGACCGTCGGCCCTGTAGCTCACGGGTAGGGTTTTGAAGTCCCAACTCGAATGTCTGCTGTCCGATTCCTGACAGGGACCGAATAATTACGCACTGCTGACGAGTCCCAAACAATACAAAGTAGCTGTCCAGTGCTTTCTGTTGTTCATCAAAAATATTTCCATCGCAATTAAAAGCCAACAATTGCCTTAGACTCATCATAGAGATCAATCTACAAAGGCCCTCTCATGTGCAAGCTTCGTAGACTGCGTCGCTTATCCTTTCAGATACACATGGTAGGAAAATAATGCATTCAGCTACACACTGTTTTTTTTATTAGTGCCTTGTCCTGTCGCACTTTATTCTTCGCCCGTTATTTTCTCTGACCCACTTAAAACGGTTTCATTATTCCTCGCCGCAATTTGGCGAAAACATAGTGTTAGAAAGTTGATGGCTTGCATTTTATAAAGGTTTATTGGTAATTCAAAGTATATTGACACTCGCCGGCCGTTATCATGGAATTCTCTTTTGCTAACGTTTCATTTGTTTATGAATCATCAACAGCGTCTTATAATAGGAATTCGAACTCGGGAACAACTGCTAGTTTTAAAGATACGTTGTTCACCTGCACTATAAGAGATGGCGCTCAGCAGTTTCTTGCACTTCAACACTGCTTGAAATAGCGCTCAAACCTAGGTGTTGTAATCTATTCAGACAATTAATTACTTTCCCGATGTATAAACTATAGATAAGGCCCTACAACGAAAAAGTATTTTATTGATCAGAAATTTGGTTTGTATTTTGCATTTTTGCAGCTACAAATTTTATTGTCCGTCAGTGTATTTGAATAACTCTCTGTTCAACTTTGTTAGGAAAGTAAAGCATGGAGTAACCTGTGAAAGCAAGATTCAATAATTATACGGCAAAACTGTGTACTATTTTAACACCATTATTAGAGAAAAGAAATCGAAGTTTCCAGTATCATTCCAAGAGTAGCTGAGCGAGGTGGTGGTGAATAAGTTCTATTCAAGTTGCTGGAAGGTAAAAGTGAAAAGCACCAAGGCCTTCACTGTGATAATTTGTCCATCGTTCAATCTTCACTCAGAGATTTCATCCTTCAACCGTGGGTTTTGCCCTCAGTCGCTACTTTTGAGCTTTCGCTCATGGTTTTTTAACCATTTATTATAGCCTTGATTTACTGATCAGCACAGAGCTACATCTCACAACTCAGACTGTACTTTCATTTGATCAGAACAGGTGTAAAGTAAAATACACTAAAAGAGACAAAAGTAAAAATAGGGATGGTTAAAAGTACCATGTCACCAGAGTAAGGACGCATGGTGCTCTTCGATCGGTTGATAACAATTGCTTCAGTAAACCTTAGCAGTCTTGCGAGTGGTCACTTGTAGATTATCCAAATCACCTTGCTTTGGTCGATCTGGTGCTGCATCATCAGTTGATCTGGATCTGTGGATATTGTGTTTTCTGCTGGATGCACCATGTCGAGAGGCAGCGAAATACTCCTGATTTATCTCGTGCATTATTGCTACATGGTCATTTCTTTCGAAATTGATCTCGGGAAAAGCTTACTTCAGAAGAGATGTGTCGAACATGATTGACCATTGGCATTGGAAAACATCCGGTCAACCTCATGGTGGCCTAATGGTAAAGGTCAAAGCATTAGCGCCCCGGAGCATGTGCTCAAATCCCACCACCATCGCCAGACTTTCCCCATTCTGTTGTATGGCAGCGCTTTGACTGGCCGCTTATTCCTTATCACAAACCGTATCATTATATATGCAATCTAAGGGAGCAAAAAGACAACGAATCATTACCAGCCTTCAGTGAAAACGGAATCCAATGGTCTGTATTTGTCCATGTACATGCACATACCGCGAATAGGAGCAAAGTTCAATTGGTTACTCGAGAACTCATGACCTAGCATTGAAAGACCATCGTAATATTCCACGGACTATGTTCCTATTGAGCTTGTTTTGCACTCTGTTGTCTCGCTTACAAATTTCAGCCCCATGGATCGAACCCCCAGGAACTTTTTCTCAGTGGAGTTACACACCACATTCAGCTGCACTGTGGAAACTACATAAAGTGTCAAGCACTCTGTTCGATGGATTCCTTCCATGCAGAGGTTTGATTTTCATGATTTTATAGGTACATCAATCAATGGAATTTTTGATTGCGAATGTAATCCACACTTTCATTGATCTTATTTCAACGAGTTTCTTGAAAACGGCTCCGGTAAATGGTGCAGAAACTGGCCAAATATTACAGTTGGCTTCATTCTCAAAAATACTCCTGTCCATATAAGAGCTAATTTGGCATCCACCTTGAAAAGGCTAGTTTTCAACCAATTAAAGGAAACTTTCAGCGAGTTAAAAATAATAATCAAGAGCAGCTTAGCCGAATGTTTAAACGATATGGTGCAAGTGCTCAAAACGATCATTTTAGAAGAGGCCAATAGTCTGGAATTTTTGACGTATTTCCCCGTTCAATTTTACTAATTGTTATATAGTCCGACGTTCAATGAAGGCGCTCTCAAGAGACAAGACTTATGCAAATGCACTCTGATAATATCATTTTCCAAGAAAAATGGAATACATTGTACTTTTCCATGGCTCCCAATATAGCTGAATGAGGTGCATACTTTTGCACAAAGCCAGGACGTTCCTGGCAGGTCCATTTATGGGAGTGAGATTTACTACAAGGCTACATTTTGTTTTCATTCCTGATACGCCCACATGCGTGGACACATATAGACACAATGATTCAATTTTCAGTTGAAAGTTGTTCAACTCCGTGAGCCTTGCCACCTTTGTCCGCTTATAATCAACCCTGTTTAACACCCCCTTTGCCAGCCAGGTGTTGGGAAGTCATCACGTACTAAGGCTAAACAGATTGGTCTCGGGACTATAAATTATGTCATCAATAACCATCAACCAGTTTGGTTTTCTTCGTAGATTCCAAGTTGCACCTCCATTGAACCCTCACTATAATATCAGGCAGTTATTGCACGTTCTTGCGGGTTTCCGAAAATGATAATAGATCTAGCATAGCGGATTTACTTGGAAATAAGCACCCTTGTCCAGGGTGAACAATGTCGTGACTAGCCAGATGTGTTCACCAACGGGATTTATTCTTTTGAGGAGCTTGGCCTTTGGTAATCTTGCCAGAAAATCCTTGTCAGTGCTCACCAGATATTCAGTTAGAAAAGTATCGGCATTTATCCCGTTGAAAACAGGCAACTTACAAACATTGAATGCAGATCACATTTTATCAAAATGATATTCTTTTCTTCAGTATTTTCCTTTTTGTTCCACTCGTAACTCTTGGGCGCAACTGTAGTTCAAATGTTCGCACTTGCCTAGTACATTGTATTCTGGTCTTGCTCATACGCGAACACGACTCAGCTATCTGCTCTAAGCTGCCATCTGTTTCTGAATATTTCTTTCCGAATGCTTTCATGCTGGTTTTTCATCTTCTACTTGCGAACTTGCATTCTCCCAACAGTAAATGTGGCGTTTTATACGGAAACTAGTTTTTGCGCTATGGGTATCTTTCAGTTTGTGAACAAGGGTCAAAAAAGTATGCTGAATGACCGCCGCAACTTAATTTATAGAATCTGGTGATCTCAGCTGCCGTGTGTTAAAGTAAACGGTAATGGCATTAAAGTAAATCTAAAGACCTTGTTACCGACTGATTAACAACTACCTAGAGCTAGGGCTTAGGGGTGCGAGGTTCTTAATTTACAGTGTTTGTTTGTATTGCTCTGTTCACAGAAAAACTCCAAAATTCTTATCAGTGAGCACACGTCTATTAACCATGCAAGTAGATTGATTTGGCCGGATAATCAATGGGAGCTAGAGTTGCGCAATGTTTTCCGGTCGGAAAACGTCTAGAACAATGGCTGGTAAAAACATTCGAGTATAATTTTTGTAACCGAGCAGAATTAGTTTGATACTGAATTCTCAATGGATTGTCTTCCGATATCGTTTCTCGCTCAAATAGAAACTCCACAGGTAATGAGATAGAACACGACTGGAAGCGTGCATCAATTCATTCAATATGCAAAAATCTTGATCATAGGTAAAAGAGAACATAAGAACGCCTATACGAACCGATTAGTGGACTGGATAGTTACCGAGCGTCTAGATAGGTTGGCGGTTCCGATCAATCACCTGAGTTTGACTATCCTTGATCTGATTGGCTGTCCCAGAACAAAGGCTGTTCAGAGAGCCTGCTGTCACCCTAACAACAGCACTCAACTTTTCGTTCCCCTTGTTGAGAAGATTCATGTTTTATTTACCACACCCATGTTGAACCGAATCAAGCCTTTCCAGAGATTAACTTCACTAGAAAATACCACATCGCAAAACTGTCCGATTTAAGTTCAGGATAATTTCAAATTTAATTCAAACTTTTATTATGGGTGAATTACAAAGCTAATGCTTATTGAATCCCATAGGGTCTGTACACAGTGGATTCGGTTGGTAGTACAATTGGATGGCAAATTATGACGTTCACTCACGGGTACTGAAACGTTAGATGGTTTAATGCCTCGTCCAGTCGTGACTTGAATGAACCGATGGTTGGTGTAAAAATAACTTGAGGTGGAAGAAAGTTCCAGGTGTTGCGAACTCTGAGGGTGAAAGAATGACGTTTGCAGTCAAGCCGGCTCTTTTGGAGCAGAAGATAAAACAGATGTCCTCGGAGGTGACCATTCCTGGATGGTGTTAGAAGAGTAATACACGGGTGGTTAGTTTGATGTAGTATTTGATAAACGAGGATCATGTCTCCCCGTATTCGACGGTATTCAGACAAACAAAGTCCGAGAATTCGCAACCTTTCACCGTAGGTCTTAGATTGTAACCCTTTAACCATTTTGGTTGTTGTTCTCTGAGGACATTTGAGTGCCTTCTGGTTACGAATCAGCCATCGATTCCAAGCCTGTATAGCATATTCGGTGTGTGGTCTAATGCATGTTGATAATAGACGAGACAAAGGTCTGTTTCGAATGATCCAAAAACACGTTTCAGCAATCAAATGTGTTTTACAGCCTTTGATGACGCTGTTGCGCAATGGGTGGAACATCCTAGATTCTCACGAACGATAACTCCTAGGTCCTTTTTGTTTGGAGAATGCGGTAATGGCTGTTCCAAGTAAGTATGTAAAACGACCCCTATGGCGCATTGATGCAACCTTACATTTTTCAACGTTGAATTCGATGCCATTGATGATGGGCCATCGATAAGCTGCGTCGAGAGTTTCCTGCTAGGTTTCATAATCTTCAGGATATTTTACCGTCCTTCATGATTTGGTATCATCAGCGAATAATAATGCCTTTTCTCCAAGGACTTCTGATGGGTAGTTTATGAATGCTAGGAAAAGGTACGGACCGAGTACGGATCCTTGTGGAACTCCACGGATAGCCACAATCGGTCCCAATATAGAACCAATAACTCAAACCGATACGGTACGTTGTCGAAGAAATTCCTCAATCCAGTCCAGTAACAGGCCTCGGATACCGTAATTATGGAGCTTTCGCAGAAAGATATGGAGGTTAACCCTGTCAAAAGCTTTGGGGAAGTCCCTCCTGCGTCGACTGATTCATTCATTTCATGCAAGTAGCAGGTTTGTGGTGCAAGAGCGTTTCCGTCGAAACCCGTGTTGGGCCGACGAAATTATGTTATGCTTCTCGAAATGATCTATCAGAGAATCAGTAACAATCGATTCCATTTGACAGAATAGGAAGAAGTGTACCTAGACGGTTGTTCGCAGGATCACTTCTACAGCAATCTTTGTGAATAGGCGAAATGGTGCCGTTTTCCCCTTTGAGGTATCTTCGTCTTGTCGAACATTCTTTGATATGGGCAACTATTTCAAAGGACGTCAGTGTCTATGGCCGGATGTTGTCTTCCTCTGGCGATGAATTTCGGAGCAGAGCTAATAATTTGTTTTTAACCGTTTCAGATTTGAACGTGACGGTGGTCAGTTGGGGTTATGAGACACATGATAGAACGTGTGGAAGCCATAATCCGCCTTTGTTACCTGCAGTAAGCACTTCGTAGAACTGGACTTTTAGGAATTTGGCTGCCTCAGCAGTAGTAGTGTAAACGTGTCCTGCGTGCCTTAGTGCCAGTATTCCATATTTCACTTTTCCGGTAGCACTGATTTGCTTATACAGTAGCTTTGGATTAGAAATAAATTTATGTGCCAGAGTTTCTTGATACCTCCGTTTATCCTCTCTTGCTCTAATTTTACACAAAGGTTTTTCAACGTGATACAGTTATCCCAAGTGCGGGCGGTCGGACATCTTCTGAACTCTCACCAGGAGAAATTCCTCTGTGACATCTATTTCTTGGTTCGACTACGGATAGGTGATAAATGTGTAGGCAAAGTACCGACAAGCTTCGTTTTTCTTGGCAACCGTTATGAGTTCTGTTAGTGTTTCAATGATTCTTTTCCAAGACTCCAGTGTATCTAGCTGCTGTTCTGGTTTTGTCCGTTGTTTGACAGTAGCAAGGTTCAGCAATTCGTTGTAGTCAATAACGGTGCGTGTGTTGGTTTTTAGGCGTATTTCTATTGAGGTGTGGCAAATGTAACCGAAAAGCAAAACTGTATGGTCGTTTCGTCGACCTATTCGACCATAAGCTCCTCTCTCGTCAATACCAAGTCCAATGTTGATGGTTAGTGGCCTGTTCCAAATATGGTGGGATCCTTCACGTGATTATACATCGAATGTGAGTCTATAAACTGTGATAAGGGTGGTAATAGTGCTGGCTTTTATAAAATGGGGACAATTGAAGTCTCATTATGAGAACATGAGTGAACTATACCGAAATAATATTTCTCATAGTCTGCCACAGTACCTCGTTTGCTGAGCCGGAGGATGCAGGACGGCGCTAAATTACACCGATCAAACAATTGCTATCTTTGGACAGCCTCNAGCCTCCTTGTGCACCAAAGTGTGTGGGGGGCTGCACTGAAAAGATCGAGTGGTTCACATTGAAGGTTGCTGTGGAAATATAGCAGCACATCGCCACCTTGTGTAGAACGATCACGCCTCAGCAGTGACATTCCGAGTGGTTGCAATTCAGAATCGAGAATATCGGCAGTCAACGGAGTTTCGGTAATGGCAACAAGATCCCACTTACCAGTTTGCAAGCGCATTTGAACCTCAAGGAGTTTGCTAAGGAATCTTTGTGCGTTTGTGTAAAAACAAGCTAGGGAGCATCTGTTTAGGAATTCGCTGGGTTACGAATCGTTATTTATACCGACCACTCTGCGGTAGGCTAGAAGTAGTTTTTTGGGGAATCGGTTCTACTGCTATGTGCTCCCAAAGAAGTAAAAGGAAGTGCAGTTTGGTTTTCTAACTGCAGACATCGTTTTATCTCACTATTCAACAGTGGTCTGAGACTTAATTCTGGTGATCCTCTTCTTCGGTTTTGATACAGTGCCTGCAAGACCGATGTAACCATTTCCGGGGTACTGATGGTTACTTTCATAATCCTCGGGCCGTTTCCACGGTAGTTTGCTGAACACGGAAGTTGGCTAACTGAGGAGATGAAAATATTGTAGCATTCAATCAACTGCATTATGCGCATGGCAGAGAACGGAATGCTATGTATAGCAGCATAGCATGGCAACGGAGTAAATTAAAATACATTGAAATAGACAAAAAAAGGGGAAGACAAAAAGAAGACCATATCAAAAGGGTAAAGACAAGCGAATAAATTGCTTTTTTTGCTCAGGGAGGATTCTATCGGTGGGTGGTAGTCATGTCTGCAAAGCTCATTAGTCATGCGATTCGTGACTTATAGTCTATCGGAAACGTTGCGTTTCGATCTGTCTGGTGTTGCATCACCAGAAAACGTCGAGCTACGGATGATAACTGGACCTTGCAGTAGCTTCTATTCTGTGAACTTAACACCGATTGTTTCATTGGACTTTCAACCCAATATGAAATATTCTCGACCACCCGGTTGCGCAATTGTCGCTCTGTTGTGTCCACGTAGGTCGATGACCAACTACACTGGAATTGGTAGGCCAAATTAGATTTTGCATGCAAAAGCAAACGTTTTGGTATTCTGCTTGTCCGACAGATGATTGTGTGGTCAGCTGCACGGGTGATCCTTGACCTCAGTCAATTTTTTAACAGATGGTTTACCTTTGAACTGAAGGCCTAATGTCTCCCTTAATTTGTGAGCTGACGCAACCTTTTCTTTCGTAATTGTCGGTTATCTGTGATCAATAGCAAACGCTTTACAGTAAGCGCTCTCTTCTATGATCTCTCAAAAGTGTCATAATACTTGTCCCAGTCTGTCTTACGTTCAGATTGGCCTTTTTCTGNCTAACCTCCGAAAAAGTAAGCTTATGCTCCAGGAGTATGGAGCTCTACAAGTGTAGATATTCGTGTATCTATGTACCCTTTTGATAAATGAATTGGGTAAATTTTCCGTCTTGCTGGTGTTAAAGAAATTCAGTGTTTTTCACTTCATATTCCATTGTATTCGAGATATTTTTGAGGTAGTTTATGGAGTCCATCTATAATCATTGTAGCTTCTCCTATCTTTCCCGTAATAGAAAAGGTTCCGTACATTGGTCTTCTGCATAGGATGGCACGCTCCAATACGTTGTTTGCCTTTTGTTCGCAATGTACCATATACAAGTCTGCCACGACAGAACCTGGCGGGCTACTCATAGAACCACCACCACCGACTTACCTGTATGTACTCTCTTGATAAATACTGTTGAAATTTCACTTCAAGAAGTTTTTCTAAAATGCGCATTGATTTTTAGTTCACCCGGTAAGAACCGTAGAACACATATTTCGGGTAAATTAATTGTGGAATGACGTTTTTCAAAAGATCATCGGTTTGGTTCCAGCAATATTCAACAAAACATGTTCGAAGGCACCGGAAATATTTTGGCATCAGCCAATCACACTCTGTCAATACTAATAAAGCACAGCACCATATGGAATTTATCAGCAAGCTTAAGCATCACGATAGGTCGCGTGACTAGCAAGTGGAATGCGATTGAGATCATAAATCAATTGTTGTTGAACTAGAGAATGACATTTCTGACAGGTCTATTCATTATATTATCACCCGAAGAGTAAGGTACTATTTCGACGGCATATATGAACACTGGAATTGACGGTCAGGAAAGTCATGTATTGATGATGAAACTGTGATTCCGGGCGCTGGACGGCAGCTTTAGTCTCAACCATTTAGCTTCACACATATTAAGTTTGCGTACGATAGAGATTCACTTCAAAACAAAATGAATTCTTCGTTATTCTAACTTCCGAAGTTATCCATATCGGAACATTCCACGTAGTATACTGGGGAGGCTAGTTTCAAAACGAAAGGAAGGATAATTTGGTCGTGTCCAAACAAAATAAAACACTGATCAACAACTCCAGTTTATCATTTGCGTGGTGTACTTGCGTCCACTCTGTATTAGCAGTAGTTTGATTCTCATCGCCTGTTCGTTGAGCTTGACAAGTTCTTTGCGAACGTTTCATCACCAGCCGAGGTGACAGCGTTAGTGCTCGTAAAATGGCAGAGTTCACCTTGAACCCGTTTGTTTAAATACATACGTGTTGTTTTCCCTCCGACTATCCCCCCCCACTGTTCTTACTGTGTTCTACCCAGTTCACAGTTGAACTGATGTGAGAGGGTAATGGTGTGTGGAGCGGGGGGGGGTTCAGTTTTGATTGCCATTTTGGTCAATTCTCAGGGAAGAACGTGACCTTTTGTTGTTTCCTTTAACTACTGAGGTGCACTGGTGTGTACACGTAATCTAGTTCGATGTGTCTGTTTATTGGGTTGACTAAAGAGTGTCGAACTTCTAGAAATTCTCTGGCGTGTTGTCACCGGGTTTGATCGATGATTTTCCTTGATTCGAAGTCAAATTGTTATCCTGCTTGATCTTCGTGGGGAGAAATCAACAATATTTGATCATACCTCCTAGGTATCGATTGATGTTTAAAATATGTCGCTGACAGCTTACTTGCAGTTTGTCCGTTATAGTATTTTGGGCAGTTATTGCAGTTCTGGCAGTTCTTGTTTTATGGATAAATGTGCTCTTGCATTCTCCAATGTTCCTTCCTTTGGTTTTGAAAGGAGTATCCTTTTACAGGTGGTCGGTTTGTGGGCTACTTTGATTCCGTATGATCTAGCAGTCTTGCTGTCTTTTTTTGAAACTTCCTTGATGTACGGTAGGGTCGTTCTTGTTCCCAATTCTCCGTCTGTTGTTTATTTCTTTCCTTAAGTCAGCGTTCTTCTGATGAAATTATAGGTGCCGCTATCGCGAGCAAATATTCTGAAGAAGTATCCTATTTTCTTCTTCTTCAGTATACTGGTGCTGCAGTGCGCTTGTCTTCTTCCAAACAGGGTCCTAACATCTGTTGAGACTGTGTGGATGATCACTTCTTTAGTGTGCGATTTGCTCCGTATGCATCGCTTTGCCGTCGACCGTTGTCTCCAGTTTTTCTGATAGCGTTCTGATGATCAAGATGTCCAACAATGCCAGTTGTTTATCCTTCGCCGTCTCCATTGCGTACTTAATGCCACTGAATGTGCAATTGATAATGTGTTTTTCTAGTTCCAACTTCTTCAAGATGACGAATGTGTTATCAACAAATAAGAGCCAAAGTTTTGGGATGATTCTTGATGATAATTCATTCTCCAGCTTCTGCATTACGGNGATTTCGTCGTCGAATTTTGAACTACAGAAGGACGCTTGTTCCATTGGTTGATTTGGTAGGTGCTCAGTTATTGACCAATACCACTACCGTGCCCAGGTCAACCAAACTAAACTCCGCATTCGTTGGATGCAAGGCATGTGCTACCAAATTCATCCTGGCCATGATCTAACTTATTAGTTCATATTTATTCAGATTTTGTCTTCCGTGACATCCATACATGTATCCTACCAAACAGCAACAAACGGAGACACGTTTGACTAGCCGTTAAATTAAATCGAATGCCTCTCACTCTAGCTGTACACCGTGAGTGTATTTAAATCCTGGTGCTTCCTGATAGTATGGTTGAATGGATGAATTCAAAAATGTGCTTGAAGATGGATTCTGACAGATGTATGGCCCAAAGCAGCTGTAATGGTTAGGACCTTGTTCTAGGTGGTATTCACAAGATCTCTCATTTGGATTTTCACCAATTGTACCAACATAAAGGTTACACATTGCATGAGAACTGAAAGGGTAGTGGGGTTGGTAACTGAATGTGAACTTGTTGGGGAGCAAAAAAGAACGTAACTGGATGGTAAGCTGGAATAACCCAGACTACGGTACATTCACTTAATCACGTGATAAGTAGATTACATGGAATTTTCGGGAAAAGGTCAGATGAGTAATGAAAATGTGCATACCAAACACGATGGCAGAGGACGCATGACTCAGTGACGACTACAAGTTATCGCTTGCCGGTTTGAGCTTGAAAGTACAGAGTGAGAGAAGAGAAAACGGTTGAAATATGGTGAAAATTGCAAAGAACGGTGCGACATCTTCGCAAACACACAAGGAACTAATACCCCTAAAACCCTCATCGACAGTCAAGACAGTCTTGACATTAAAAGTACTGAAATTACCCCAAATTAGGGAAAAATCCGTCGGGGAACACAGCCAGTCTGACATTTAAGGCAAGATTGCGTGGAATGTCCTCTCTCTGAAACGCCTCTATATTTCTTCCCGCTTCCATTGATCAAATGTATAAAATGCTGAAAAGAAATTTTCAGAAAGAGAGGAGCGGCCACTGAAAAAGACTATTAGCTATATAAATTGAGCAAAGTAAGTGGGCGGTGTTGGCATTAGAACAAGCGTCTACGGGGAAGATACGTCGCTAACCGTACGCACACGATCCCCAGTCTGTCCATTTAACCATACTCCTCGGAATCACTGGACTAGACCTTCATTTATCTTTGTACCTTATAGAAATTAACTTAATCATCCGTGGTTCGAAATTCGGATGGCTCAAATGCATTGAGTATGTATGCTATCGTAAAATTCAACACTTCCATGTACGATCCAGAAAACTGAATCAATTTTTACCACTTTTCGTCTTCATAGATGGTTCAGCTTATCTGTCATGAGAGAATCAAAATGAGACACAACGTAAAACCATTTACCTCCAGCTGAGAATCTCCCACCAAATCAGATACTCTTCGTATTGTTATAGATCCACAAGACGGTAGCGGGACGAGAATAGACCGCTGGAAGAAACTGCGTATTACTCACAAATCTGTGTAATATCTCACAACACTCCTCCACAGCGAAAATCAACTCTACATGCAGCGAGCAATGACGTCTTTCTTTCAATTGAAAACTTCTTGTCGTTTCATGATTGACTTTTGGTTACCTGGTTAGTAGTTTGATTTTAAACAAATCTTTGAACCATCTATTGTATTCACTTTGATACAAACACCTGTCGCCGTTCGTCTCCTGAACTCTGTTCACCAGATGCCTTTCTTTTCGTATTTTATATAATATTTTCAATCTAAGCAGTAACTTTCTTTAGCCAAGGTTGCCGACACGGCCTCAGATATAGTGCTTGTCATTTGCTTCAGACAATTTTAGAAGTGTGCCTAGTTTCCGTTTCACTTGTTTTTCTTAGCTTGCTCATCGTTTTCTCTGACAATCTGACACATTTGTTTGTCCGTCATGTTCTTGATAGAAATAGCCCAATTTGTTGCAATGTCACACTGCTGCCTCCTTTCTTCATTACTATATCCCAGGATTCGGCGGACTCAGTTGACTGGGGTTTTACCAATGAAACTGCAGCACATGTGTTAGACAAACATGGCTTTAATGATGTCCCATCTGTATATGGGTCTAGAGTGAACAACGATCAGTTGTTCGGGTTGGAGCCTCGTTCGGGGAAAACGATTTGAACGAAATCAAAGGTATTCTGAAGGATCACTTGAGCTGTGTTTCGGGGCAACTTTTTCGCCAGCACTCTGGCTCTGCGCTCTAAAATTTCCCCTTATGACATCTCTCCGGTTTTAATTGGTTCCGATGGCCACCGCGTCCTTCTTTAGTTCCTTGAGAGTTCTCGTAATTCCTGTAGGGTTCCTGTAGTGCATTTGATTGACAGGACAGGTGTGACTTCTTTCGAGTGAACTGCCTCGGGACATCCGTCATTTTCAATACATCCATTGTCTTTGCCTAATTAATTATCCATGCCGTCTACCGCAAATTTTTCGGCAAGCTCTCCATGAAACAGTTGGGCTGTCATTTTAAACTCGCCGCATCGTCTAACATCAGAAGCACTCGATTTAATAGGGTGCGCAGAGCCACGGCATTCGACAGAGGGTTCACACAACCTCAGATTTGCGTCGTCCTGAAACTCAACAATGCCTCGTGGTGATGGGCCGGGATATAAAAACCCGAGATCAGGGTTTCCTTTGCGGCTGCCCACTAATCTTCTCCGAACCTCTTTGCGCAGCCTACAACAGCGCCCTTGCATAGCCCTTGAGAAGCGATTGGAAGGCCATCAACTTCCCCGTTCCGTCTGTATCCTAGTCAGCCCTGCGGCGTTCACGAACTCCTCCAGGAAAGTCCTCAAGGCACCATCCTCGAAAGCGACAGGTCATTGAATCTTCATCTTGGCGACGGCACCTGTCGTTATAACTTAACAGGCGAAGCCGGGACGAGGATAACGAATAACATTCAGCGTATCGATAAATCGGCGTTCATATAACAAAATGTCACATTTGGAATGAAAATTCACAAATGCGCACAGGATAGTTAGTGGAACGGTCCAACGGTAGATGCGCATTCCTATAGTTACCATAGTGAACACGGCGATTGGCTCCAACAGGTCTTTTTGATTTTTGACCGTTTACAGAAACCTCCAAACGCATCCTTAGGCGTACTACTCACAAATATGATGATCACTTCACAGCAGTTCTTTTACGTGTGTATTCTTAAACCTAATATTTTAATTACAGAACGGAACCTTACAACATCGTTGCTTGAAGTGTTTACTGATTAATTTAGCTGATTGCAAATTCCGTCATCGTGTGTATGATTTCGTATGTGGTAGTTCTATGAATTTATGCACGCGCAAAATCTTCTTTGGGTATTGGAAAATTGATTTCGGTGATTAGTTCGTTAGACAAATTATTCTCTAGGCATCCACATATAAAACATTACGGATCGTTGATTATTGCAAAATAAGTAGCACATAGATGACTGAACTGGATAAAAATCAACCAATACTTATTTATTGATAGCACCCACAAAAAGAGTTTTGTGTTTCTGGGGTAATTTGATCCTACATGTCAGATATGACTCCAGTTAGGATAGTAATTGTTCATCCAGACTCATCTTTAAACAGCATGTATTTTTTCCAATCCTGACTTCGAGCCACACATCGTGTTTCCTAAACTGTTGTCATTGCGTCCTGTGGATAGACAGTTTACGTTTCAGAGAGCAATACAACCTTACATTTCGTTGTAGTGTGCGGATGTATTCAATTATCTGTAGTGATAACATCCCTGAAGAAATACTGTGTCGACTGGCTGCTGATCTTTAATTCAAATTGGATGCATTGATAACTTATGAACGCGGGGAATTCCAATTTCCAGTTTCCTAGCTCTTGCTTTGGGCCTCCTGTGGTTGATCACTTCAAGCGCAATGCTTTGATTATAGAATGTTATGTGTGAAATGTTGATCATCAAACAATGCCGTTGTTTAATAATTCTAACAGTACTAACAGTACTTTTCAGATCCAAAGTTTTCGGCTGATGTTTAAGATATTTTACACGTGTTCGCGTGATTATATCTGAAAGGAAGTGATTTTGTTACCCGAAACTAACCAGAACATTATTCTTGCGATCCATTGTTTCGATTCTCACAGAAGGTATATTTGAGCTATCGGTTAACCATGTTCCAGATGGGGACAACTTCGGCTTGCTCGTTAATGATACTGATTTTCCACGTTCACCAATTAGGTCAATGAACTTCATCCAAATGAACACCATCATAATAGTTCGAAAATAATCATTGGGATTCCGGAACATGTTCATAAGGAAACGATTTTTCTTCCGTTAGTACCTACGAGCTTTCACACTTTGTATATCATTTTGTTTTCCAGTCTACTCGATTATTATTCATAATTGAACCTGGACAATGGGCACGACAGACGATGAGTATCTCACCCATTACGGAAGTTCAGCAGGATTTTATTGGGTAAGTGAACTATCTATCTCTTTTCCAATCTACCTGAGAAACCACGCAACCCTGCGAATATCTGCTTTGCCGCATATTATACTCTGCCGTCGGATGATTTGTGGCTACTGTAGAGTGCAGTATTTGAACGAGAATAGAAAGATATCTTATGTAAATGGGGGCTTTTCGTTTGCCTTTTCGCTGTTCTTTTTGATTACTCAACTTAGATTTTATGCAAAAATGTAACTTAACGTCACGTTTAACAATACCATTTCGCATTTTTAATCAGGTTTGTCAACTGTTTACGCAACCAAATTGTTGTTTGATCAGCTCTTTGCATCCGCACTAGGATACATCATGCCGTCGGTGCCGTTGTAAACGCAGGGCGTGCACCTGGAAGCTTTGTTTGCGCAAATCTTTGTATCAAATTTGAATAACCACAATTACAATTTTAGGTTTTTTTCAGTTCACTTTGTACCACCATTAACCATTTATGTCTATATGTGAAGGAAAGCAACGGTAATAGTATCTGGTAGACTTATGGTACCGAAATGAAGTTAAATCTGTGTGCAATGAATGGGTGGGATCCATAAGTGTACTTCGTGCGATCTTTTCACATGCTTCCAAATGGCATTCACATAGGTTGGTTATCAAACCCTTCAGTGGGAGTGACGATACTCGGCTTCTGACGATCGGTCCACGTAAAGGCACATTAAAATTTTTCTTTAAGTGATTTGAAAACACAACAGGTGATCAATTAAAAATACGGGTAAGATACTGATGCAAACATTTGGAAACAATTGAATGCTCAATTAGAAACTAACAAATGTTACGGACATGGAACGTTATCGATGTTTAGTGGTAATATGTTGAATGTGAGGGGTCCAATGAAGCTTATCATCGATGATACGGCTCACCCAGCTCCGGGTTCAGAGCTAACCGATACCAAAACAAATGGAAAATGAGAACGCAATAACGCAAAATGACAATCAAAATAGCTAGAGGGATAGAGATACGGATCGAGAATAACGGATGTGTTGAAAGTTGTCCAGGGTTTTAGAAAATTGTAAAATAGAACAAGAGTTGGAGATAGTCTGGCATAAAAGTTCATCGTTGAAGAAAGCAATAGCGGTATTAACACACAAATCATTAATATAGGTAGAAAATAATGCCGAGGAAAGAACTGCGCCTAGGAATACCCCAAAGGTGTTAACCAGTGATTGGGATTTTTTCGACCTAATTAAGTACACTGAGTCCCCCCGTCCACAGAGAAATAATCAGATAACTAGGCTAATAAGTGCTTGGGACAACCGAAGGTTTCCGGTTTACGAATAATGGAGTAAGGAATAGAATCAAAAGCTGATGAGTAATTCAGAAATATATAGGATTACAGATTTGGCAGTTACTGGATGATTTGGTAATTTTGTATAGGTTTGAAAACCGTATCTGGTGCCTATGGTTTATTAAAAATCTGAATAGGGACGTGTGGGACATCAATCGAGGATTAGAGTTGTCTGAAGGCAAGAAATTCTGCTACTTCAAGATCAATAAAAGCTCACCTTTTTCTTCTTCGTTTTATTTTCGTTTCAATACATTGACGACCAATTTTATTAATCATAGACTCATTCGGTTATGGTCCGAATCAGCCCTTGACTCTGACGATCACAATTTTACTTCATAACCTGCCAGGTGCGTTATACCTCATTGCACTACCTAAGACTCTGTTGAATTAAATTAAATTTCATGTATATCTATAGTTGACTGATGAAATTACTTTTCATTCACTCCCAGGTATAATATACCGATTCATTAGATACGCCCCAGCGGACCGGACCTTCATGGTCCCGGTCGTTGTAAAATATTGATATCAGCGTCAATGAAAGTTT
Organism: Echinostoma caproni; assembly: GCA_900618425.1. Lineage (NCBI taxonomy): Eukaryota > Metazoa > Platyhelminthes > Trematoda > Plagiorchiida > Echinostomatidae > Echinostoma > Echinostoma caproni. Next base: position 3,531 of record UZAN01040715.1, on the reverse strand, counting down.
GGTTACCGTAACATTCCAGTAGTGGAAGTTTTCAATCAACGGTTTCTGATATTCCTTAAGTATTGTGCAATGCCAGTGTCTTTTATTTCCGTTCGTATTTTTGGTTCACTTTTAAACCAATCTCTACACTGGCATGAGATACTTGAAGCACCCTCTTTTCTTTCAAACTCTCGAGTTCTTCTGTAGGACGATTGTTTCATCCCGTTGAAAGGGTGCGCACGAGGATTTTAGCTGTCACTCAGCCGACTACGATTATAGTTGGTTTGGCAGTCAGTCAAAGCTGCCTTTTTGTGCACTCTGATTGCACTGTTCAGTCGAGCAGCGAGGCGGATGACGTTCGGAAATGATACACCATGAAATACGATAGTCTTTCCAGGAGGATTAATATATGTTGTTTGTTTCGCTTCGTTTGTCTGAAATATTGTTTTCTTTATTACCTCTTGCTCATGTTTAGAGAGAGAGTTAGGAAAATGGGATTTGGGCACATAATCCATCATCGTTTGTATCTTACGTATGTTTCTGCATAAACTATACAACGTACTTCACCACAGTGTCAACACTAATTAGTGGGATATGGAGTTACAGCAGTCATTCGGCAGAAACTGGTTAAAACATGAAGATTAAAACCGAAAAAAAGAGCGAGTGAATGAGCGAAATAGTGAGTAAGTAAATGAGTGAGAAAGAATGAGTCACCNCACCTGAGGAACTTAGTCGTTTGAAAATGATTCAATCAAATCCAAGATATTTTTTCAAGAAACAAATTTCAACTCGTAAATCCATGCGCACATTTTCTATCCCCAGTCAGAAGCGATCGAGAATGATTATATTAACTGGTTCAATTCACATCTGGCCAAAGCTACTCCTCCTATGGCTGTGACACATCTGACGGAGGAAAATATGTGCAATGGTGTTGCCATAGGTCTACTTTTGGAGACCATAGGTAAGTTTAATGAAAATAAAGATACTATGTCTACATGCCAAGTACACCGGTAAGGGAGTGGAATGATGTGTTTTAAGTTTCAACCCCGCAATTACAGTTCGGTGGAGTAAAGCAAGACGAGCGTCATATTCGACGGAGTTTATTATTTTATATTTATGATGAGTAGGAACCTGTTCAGGTGAATGGATTACTTGGGGTGATAAATGAAGCACTGTTCAAGTCCGGTTTCGAATATCACTGAATCGATCAAATATGTTATGCTATTCATTTACATAAAATAAGATAAAACAAGCTTACAGTTCCTTGTCAAAGACATCATACAACTTCAAGAACAAAGGATATTTCTAGTGACATTATGGTCACCCGGTGATATAATTTACGAAGTCACATCTAACTCATGAGTATTGGTGCGAGGTAATTGACAGTGATTGTTTAGAACTGACCATCCTTCAGAACTCACCTTCACGCACAACCCTCGGTACTTCCGTTCAGCCAGACACTCGGAAGCACTAGACTCGAGTTTCGCTCTTATTAGAGCTCATCAGATCCATCGCATGAGGAGGACGTGTGTGTTAACACCGTGGCAACCATCTCGCGCTAGGCTGAACTGCATGGCCAAATCATGGTTGCCCATGTGTCATCTTCAGAGCTAGTCGGTCATTCCATTTTGCCTGACACCAACGAAGGGAGACCTAGTTGACTATCTGTCAACTCCCATCGAAAGCTTCCTACCAAATCAAGCCTTCAATCTGGCCATTTCTCTTCAGCCCGTTTGGTGTCTATGAGAACATAACTATCCGTCTTCTGGAATTCGTATTCAATCCGCAATTCGGCTAAATATGCGAATAGGTACTCTCACCACAAGCAGTACAGTCTTTAGGAGGGAATGATACTGTCGTAAGCAGCCTACCAATCTGCACGAGTTCGTTCAGTCGGTCCCAATTTGATTTGTAGTGATCCGATGTATGTGGGATTCACTAACGCTACGCAAAAAAGATTTATAATTGCAAAAATTACTGATGAAGTTAAGAACATTGCACGAGGTTGGTGCATCAAGCAAGACAAAAATAGAACCTACTTTAACACAAGGCGGGTGAAATAGCTCGTTTAATCGTAAGAATGGGAGTGCAATCAAACTTCACCCCACGCAGGTCGACCTCCAGAGTCAACTGGAACTTGTTCTTTGCAATTCCGTATCATGCTATCTAATCATTCCCTTTCACTTGTCATTGTCACAGGCAATATTAAGCTGAACGGATTGTTGCTTCAGCCAATCACACGCGTGGAACGACTGCACAATGTACACGAGGTGTTTGCTGTGCTCAGACGTCTGAATGTGCGTTTGGATAATATGCAACCGGAGGGTGAGTTCTCACCACGATACTCATTATTTCACCCGACCGTTGTGTCAACTGGAGAAAATGTTTCATTTTTAACATTTAATCTTCAAGCGAACTATTCTATTCATTCCCTCAAATATGTAAACCAAAACCGTCAGAGAGGAGGAGTTCAGTTGCCGTAAAGATTCTTTGTGGTGTATATCAACCGACAGTCTTAAGTTTTGTACTCTAAACCCACTCCCTTAGAAATGTGATCGAAAACAACATCTGGAGTTCGTTCAGAAGTCATATTCAGTGCCATTCAGTTTATTTTGACGCGATAACAATGAATGAAGACTTTCTTTATAATCCGTTGACTGCAGATGAATTATGAGCTATTCTGTGGATGGAGTTCGGTTACGTGTTCGATTGTAGATTGGATTTGAAAATGGAGATTGGAAAGCCGTCAATCACCTTCAATGTGGTAACGAGATTTTAGAATTGATTTGAATTCTGACCCTCATCTTTACATTGGTTAGTCCTTGGAAGATACAAGTACTATGTTATGTTCTTTTATTTTTCATCATCCGTATGTACCTATCCGGATATCTAATCTCCCACACTGTACATCTCCCACTATACCATCTATGGGGCCAGTCTTAGCAATTGATTTCTTCTGACCAGGGTTCTTTCAATAAATGAAAATGATTAAAAGCTAATATCCATCATTAAACTCTGGTTAATGTGCTAAGGGCAATAAAAATGTCACCAAAAACGGATGCCTGAAGGTCGATCAATTAGTTGATTGAAAGCAGTCTGCACACGATCCTGTGACCGACAGATCGGGAGGCCAGTAATGTAAATGGCAGGCATGTGCTCAATCACTCATTCCTGGTACGAATGCCGGAATTCGGTCACTGAATCATCTGATTGTCTCATTTGGGTGTACCCATCAAAGATATATAATCACTCGATATCTGATAGTTCGTCAGTCTCGCCGCTCGATAAAAAGCAAAAAAGGGACGTCGCATAGTGTCAACAAGTGCCGCACCAAGTGTTTCGACGGCATCGGAAGTATACGGCCTACGGAGTTGTAAGAAAGAAGTTAAAACGGGGATATTTTGCGCACACTGCCTAAAACACTGGCACCTTTCATCTGCTAAACTCTTGATAAAACAGGCAAAGCAGTTAGCCACTCAGCCAGAACCTATATAGTTCTGTACAGAATGTGCGGAAATCCCGATTGTAAAATGCATCACTTGTATCACACAT
>UZAN01040714.1:27061-55902 GCA_900618425.1 Echinostoma caproni | reverse complement strand
TGAGATCTCTGCTAGAAATGCCTTTTTGCCTTTCCAAAATCCTAGCGACCGGTATTCGTCAAATACTCTTAACATCAGTTGCTTCTTTGAGGCTATTGACTTCCTGGAATCCACCTGCTCGACGAACTAAATCCGTTTAAGAACTCCCGGAGTTGAAGAATCACCAATGCATGCATGTCAATATTCGGCGGAAGTAAATCCATTTTTCTATTCAGTGATAATCGCCGTGATTCGTAATCGCCCTAGGTTGTTTAATGTGCTTCACCGGTCAAAAATCACTGTTTCCCCTTACTTTAGTGGTACAACAGCATTTAACCATTCATTCATGCTCGCTGCCAACCGTCTTGCGGCATATGGTTCCATTCGTCCCTCAAGACAGTTATCAATGCCCTGCTACCCCACCTCCAGAGATTTATGTTTCCACCTCTAATTCACTTTCTTCTCGACTTGATGCCTTAGATTTTTGATTGAAGTGACTCCTAGAATATATTTCTGCCGTGACGTGCACGGAACGATCTACAGGTGTGTAGTTGTTTTGCTCACTATTGTACCAGACCAGGATTTCCAGGTGATCTTGACCACGGGTGATGCCGTCTAGAAATACCAGTTATCTCCCTTTCTAACAGAGGGTTTCGCAGAGGTGCACTGAACTTCCATTCATTGTTGTTATCATCGAATCAACTCTATTAGTTTCGGAGATATTTTCCATACTTTCCTTCGACAATCATGTTTCTATAACAAAGATGCGCATTCACCGGTCCAAATCATCAATCTTAATTGTTCTTTCCTTGAAACACATCTTATGGAACGCTTCGAACGCCACAAAACCTCCATTCCTGAGCTCAGATTCTTTCAAAGCAAGCTTTCAAAATGAAATCACGAGATTAGAAGATGGAAACATCACCAATCATGTTTCCCTCTCTCTATCAGTTTGTATTTATCTGCCGAATATGTTAAATTGTAGTGTTTTTTCCTTAATTTACAAGACGTGGTCTAATCACCCTCGGGCTTTGATGCTGACACAACCGTTCCATGTTGGAGGGGATTTCACAAAATTCAACACATCGTAGATAAGCTTCAAGGCTGATTGGAACTGAACACTTTACAACTGTTCGTTGTCTAAGAACTCTTCTTCACTCCTTGGTTTGTTTTGTTTTCGGGATTCTTAGGCTTGTGCCCATGTTTACTGTCTACGACATATAGCCGTACTGTTCTTGCTGTTCTCATTTGACCCTTCATCCTTTTCGCTACCTCTCTCCACCGGTTGTTGTTCACTACTCGCTGTCGCAGTGCACCGGGACTTGAAGCCGAGCAATGTTCTGATTGCCACAAACGATGCTGACGGTCAGGCTCGTGTGGTCGTTGGCGACTTTGGTCTATCCCGTCCAATGCCTGCCGGTCGAACCGATTGGACCAACTCGTTCGGGCCGCNCGCATGTGATTGATACGGCAAACCGTCAGATATGTGCACCCGGGAGTAGTGTGGCCTATGTGACCGATATGACTTTAAAAACAGTTACTCCACTGGACCCGGGTTCTGATTTGACCAGTGTAGGAGTCACATTCGGCACCCTGGGATGGATGGCTCCGGAATTATGCGATCCGCAGTCCGGGCATCTGGTGAGTTTCTGGCAGTGTTCCATTAGAATGGCGATTGTTGGTAAATGTTCATCTTGTCTATGAGTGGATGTGGTCTTTATAAAACACTGTTTCTTATTGGATAAAGTTCAACTGCATCATCTACAGTACATTGGCTAAACTTTGGTAATGCTTTTCGTTACATTTTGGAACCCCAGCTGTGAATAAAGTGGGGTGCGGCAATACGTGTTCAAACCAGCGAAGCCTACTAGCCTGAATTCGATGTGATAACGAATTCTCTACGTAATGGTTACCAAATACACGACGCCTTACCTCAGAGTTGCTTACACGCTCGCTCCATCTTACCCGCGCCAGACTACGTAAACATTGAGTCGATGAATATATTCCACGGAACTACCTAAGTAAGGGAGACAATCCACCCTACCTATTTCTTGACCATCAGGCTTAAGAACCGGGATAAACGACATCCACTCATTTGGCATCACTATGCACGTGGAAGGTGCAAAGTACATACCGAATTATGTTTCAGAACTTGGAATCCTGTCTAGAGCGCTTTGCGCATTCTTACATTCGAACAGGCAACCGATTTCGTCAGCATACTCTAAATCGCACAGCTTTTCTCCAGCTGCCCATTCAATACCAACATTATGGAGACCGCGTGGTGCGTTCTTTAGTATTTCTTCTACGACAAAATGGAATAAAAATGGTGATGGTAGACATTCACAATAAATTTTCAGGCATAAGTGTAGCGGTCTGTGGTGATGTTAGGACTCTTTTTCTACGAAAAATCACTTCAGGGCCGTTGATCAAGACGCTATCAAACTAAACATCGGGTCGAATGAGGAAACTTGCAAAATGTGTATGAGAAACACGTGTCAGAACGAATAAACTCGCCGACAATGATGCACAGAGACTGGTCTAAACTTATCCTAAGAATCAACAAGCAAATGGAACCAGGTTTGTTATCGGTAATCTTAATATCAGGCGGTATGATTCAATGAAGTCAACTGAAGATGCGAGGCTTATAATAACCGAAAATACTGCTCATCTCAGATGATGAAGCTAACCACTTCATCACCTCTGTTTATTGCGCTGACTTTGCGATCGTCTCGAAAAATTTCAAACCCCTCAAGTTGAAGGATGTCACATTCATTGTCGGAGTTGGGGATGTTGAGGGAGAGTGCTACCTGAAATAACGGATGCAACGGTTATCTTATCAACCCGACGCTACCTGAGGACGACACACCAGCCAGCACAATATTTACTTTGTTGACCTTGGATATTATTCCTCGATCGATTGTAGCACTTGCACACGGAATAGACAAAAGTCAGATATTAGCGATCACACTAATAAATAGTAAGATTTCGAAAAGTGAAGCTGTGTGATGCTATTAGACCTTGCAACTTCAAAAAATTGATTGAAACATGAATATTGGGCGTTAGGTATACTCAACTGGTTGGTTTTTTGTTAGTGTTATTTTTTAATTTCGCATTTCTTCAGTTAGTACGCTGAAATCAAGGTCTAGTTTAGCTTCTCTATGAATATCTTCATTGGTCCATTAATTTGTAAGTATTGATTGTAATGCTGGATGTTATTCGTGGTACACAGCCTGACAGCGAACTATCTACTCGTTACCTTTGGCTTGAAATACTGATTCCTATTTTCTTTCTTTATCGATCACAGACCTATGCCATCGATATTTTTGCATGTGGTCTGCTTGCCTACCACGTTCTAACCGGTGGTGGTCACCCATACGACCAGTCAGAGCTGTCCGACTCAGAACAGACGAGCCTGAAGGTTCCTGAAAGTGGTTCGTCGGAATCCGCTCGACATAACCGTACTCCAGGTTCCGGGAATAGTGGAATCAATCATCCGGGCCCTGGGTCAGCCGAAAACAATAACAATCAGGCACCTTTTTGCTACTCGACCGCCACGCGTTTAAATCGGCATCATGCGCGGCAGTTGGCGATTGCGGAGAACCGCGTACCGAATTTGAGTCGTCTCACCGAATCCGACTGTTTGGTTGATCCGTCAAAAGGTGCGCCTACCCACATGCTCTTGTTTGTTTTTCCCGCTCATTCGTTTCATGATCAGCTTGCATGCTTTCAGTGTGGAATGTCCACGCTGTTGTAGCGCCGTTTCTCATATCGAAAGCTTCTTACTGATGAGAGGCACATTGACAGAGCCACCACCTTTTAGAAAATATTCTCACTTCTCCAACCGTTTACCGTTTATCGATTCTGGCTACCCAGGCGAAGGTAGATTTTCGGTCTAACCTCAGTGAGGTCCTGTAGACAATTTGGGCAGTACTATTGTGTAGTAAGCTACTAAGACCAGTTCAACTAGCAGTTAGAGAGTCTAACTACAAAGTCCCGATGCACGGATTCGAGTCCCCTTCGATCAACTGTTTGTCTGCTGGTTCTCAGAAGAAGACCAATCCTACAAGATGTCCACATTTTTTCTAATCTCAGCCTTTACAAAGTAAAATTATCTGGTAGTTATAAGAGAAAATTTTGATAACTACAGTTTTAGTGGACAACAGTCCAGGGAAGGTGGAAATCAGTTCCAGAATCAGTCCCACGATAATTTGACTGATTGCTTAAGATAATCCAAGCTTGATACTGTAAATTGCTTAAGATACTTTTGTGCACACAAAATTGGATTAGGTAACTTTACTCGCATCGATTCGCCGAAAGCTAAGAACCTAGAATGCAAATTACGTAACGACGGCTTGAACAATAAAAGTGGGTCAACCGTGTGTCCAGTTATGAGATGTTTTGCAATTGATGACCCCGAGTTTTTTCTGATCAGATCGACCTGTGAAGTTGTACTGCATCATTGGTTGTAATAACCAGTTGTGAATGTATACGGATATCCGTTGTGAAAGGGGCTGATTCTTCCTGCCGATGTCAAAGCAACTGCAGCCTAATGACCTGTGATTCAGGACTGGGTGGCTGGCTCTGTTTTCGAGTGTCCAGATGAATCTCCTGGGTTTACAGCATCGTTCCTGGGCAGATTGAACAGACTTTTCAACGGGCCTCCTTTGTATGATTTGGCGTCTTTCATTCCATTACTGTTCCACATATTCATGGTAGTCTCTTTGACAAAAATCGTACTCTTCACCTACGTTAACTTATCATATCAAAGTTTACTTATTTACTTTAATTATCAGAAATAATCCTGATTATTGCCTTTTCTTGGTACAGCCTTTCTCGGGCGAGAACTGATTCAAAGCATGCTAGCCCATAATCCGAAAGATCGTCCAACTGCGGAAGAGGTGACGTACTATCCATTATTTTGGCCCGCCATAAAAACAATGCGATTTCTCTCGGTAAGCAAGACTACTGTTCGAGAAACTATACTTACTTACAAGAATATGAGTTGGTATAAGTGTTCGATAGGAAATTCATATTTCTTTTGTTTCCGATATTTTTTGTACCCTACACACTCTTCGTGTTTTGTCGGTTCTTCTGTCTATTTTCGTTTGGTAATTGTACGGGCTGTGAATGGGCATCAGGATTCACGACAGATTAAACCACTGGTTTCGGTCCTGGGCCATATTCTTTACAGTTTGTATCCATCGCAGTTCGTCAGTTCTCAGCTCCTTAATCAACAGTCAGAAAAAGATAATTGTTTCTTCACCAAAGTGTCCAATAATTCGAACCTGTTGTCTTTCCCCATAAGAGTTAGCAGATATTTTAATCATCTTTTAGACCACGAGGTTCAGTGACTTTGTGTCGTTCCTATTTTCTTGTATTTCTGTTATGTTTGAGGTTGGGAGGATAAAAATCGTGATCCACCTGGGCCTGTTATGACCTAGAGAAAACGGCGGCTGGTAGTAGCAACCGACACAAATTTCCAGTGGTGTGGATGATAACTAATCAGCCTACCGCCCCGTTGTCTTTCATAATTCCCTCATTCCCACAACAACTGTCGACCGGCCAGGTTCAAAATAGGGACAGGTAGAATCTGCAACTTCAGCTCACCAAAACCCTCGATTGACGCGATATTAGAGTTCGACGATCCGTTTAGTGGAACAATCTTTTTTATTGCGCACACACAAGTGTGATGAACAGCAGACGCGGTGAACTCCATAATTACGAAGACCTGTTCTTCAGTGATGGAAACCGGTAACCTAAGCCCCGGGACTTGGAGTGGTGAATCACATAGGTTAGGTGTGGGATCGAACCAGACAACAGCAAAGCTACCTATCGATAAAGTTGGATGGCCGGGCTCGCACATTGGACCAAAGAGTGGCAGCGACCAAACCACTGCACCACCACCACCCTACGACGAAGAATGGATGAGCTGGTTAGTAACCTAGTCTTAAGTCATGATGTGTTTGGGAATACTCGGGGAAGATAATCTTCTATCACACTAAATTGAAATTTATGGGTTTCGCTGGTAGAGCACTATTTTGCGCATTCCTGATAGTCGACATTTGCGGCGCGCCTTGTTCTTCAGGGGTACTCCACGCTGGAGGAAATTACGTGATGGCAACGCCATAAGAAAAAATGTATCAGGCCACTAGGTAGAGTACGTGTCTCCCGTCTTCCAGTTCGAGGTCCAAAGGAATTTCTCACTAGTTAATTGGAAACCGAAAGCCTCGATATGGTCGGGGGTGGGTATCTAGAGTTGTGGCTGGGCATCCTTCCCTTGCACCTCGCGAAATGCTCCCATACGACCAAGCGTCTCGAATAGCCTTTGCTAAGGAAGCCCTACTCACTGCGTTCTCGTGACATAGGTGTTTCCCACCAAAGTGAGAGGACGAACAGCCGACATCCGGAACTATAACCGGGTTGGTGGACCACCCGCAGTTCATCTAGGGGAGTTGGCCAAAAACCCTGGTTCCAAGCCAATCACGAACCACACACACACAACTTCCTGGTTGTGGCAGTGGTCACCGGCTCGATTGGGCTGCGAGATGTATTGGGCACCTTGGACGTCTGACCCTGTTCGAAGGGCGTATGATCCAATGAACTGGACACTGGCCCCCAATGGATTACAGTTTTGACACACCGCCCCGCTGCCTTGCGGGTCAGGCTTTGGCTAGCCAAAGGCTTCGGTTGTGGATTCCTCAAGAAAATTCACCTGCCTTGGCCTGGACAACCTGGCAGTGTTCCAGCCACGTGCAAATCATGTAACTTTTTTTTCATAAAGATTATTGTACCATGGTTTGTTTGGCACACAGTCTGTCCTCAGAAAAGTTTGAAATATAATATAATAACCGAAAACGTGGCAGTGGCGATCTTTTTGTCTTTTCCTTTCTGGCCCGAATGTTTGAACAAGTACGTATGCCTAATTTAAGTATGTAATGCGTGTGTTACCCATACAGGTTCAGGTTACTACCTCGTCACCCAAAATTGACCAAGCCCCTGTACAGCTTACACATTCTCACTCACTCTGTGTACATTGTGAATTTGACAATTCACTTCACTGTACTCCCGAGTGCTATGTTGACTATCTTACCAGCCATATTTTTCTGTTTGCATTTCCTGTTTGGTTTGTTTTCCAGTCATGCAGGTAGTCTTTATGCCTAACTTTCAGTAGTATAACCAATTTTTTCTTCCGAATGGAACNTGGAACAGAAAATGGTTTGAGCAATACTCCTATCTGATTAGTGAGTCGTGCTCAGAGAGTTTCCAACGATATATATAAACGTCACCACCAATGAAATCTTGGATGGCAGTTTTCAATCGATTTCGATCACCAACGTGTGTTTGTGTATGTGTATGAACAGATTGGTATCTCTGATATTCCATTTACTATTTGACATTTTTCGTTTCCTTGTTCATATTATATAATCTATGTATTTTCGTCATGATAGGAATTATCCGATGTGTTAGACACGCGTGAAGATGACATTCAGTCAAATGGCTCGTTATTATACAATCAGGCGTTATCGTTCGCGTCGAACAACTTGACTGCTCGTCAGTCAGCAAATCGGTTTTCTATGGAACGCCGTGCGCTGCTCGAAGAAATGGATGTTGGCGCCCCATATGTTTTCAACGAACATTGGTTCTACCGTTTGGAACCAGATCTGGTACTCGATCTGCTGAAAACCCGGGGATATCAAGTGAGTTTATGATAACCCTAACAGATTATTACTATTATTGTTATTATTATAAACCACTAGCAGTATCATGCACACCCCATCGTATTCTTCTCACACGTGTGTTCATGATTCGCGCTAAACTGTCTTTGGAGCTTAGAATATCGCACCCAATACCTGTCACTCTCTCTGTACTGCCTATGCCCTTGAGAGTTGTTTATTCACTCAGTCGCCATCACAGATCAACGCCTTTTACACAGATTCCTTACCCACGACAGTAACTTTGGTACGGACGATACGGTCAATTGGTTTCAGCGATTGTTCTGCTGCAAAAATAACAAACCAAACAACAGTCAGCATTAACTCATCGATGAAGAATGAACAGTCGGATTTTCAGGTGTCCCCAATGCTTACACAACCACAAGTGATGCTTAGAGGTTCACTATGGCTTTTTATGATGACTCGTGGTCAAAGCAAGTGAAATACTGCACTGAAGTGATAGAGAAAGTAATCTGTAGCTTGTAATTTCATTGCGGCTGCGTGAGATCCCATTGGAATGTAAAGATTAAGAGTTGAGTTAGTTACAGTTCTCCAGCGAATCCTGTCGAAAGATCTTGTGCCGTGGATTTGTTCTGTCACCTGCTAGCTACTACTACTAGTTTTCTCCGTGTCTAAACAATCCTCCCCTCGGTTCTTACTGAACGATTTCTTCGCACACGGTTCCTCTGTACATCTTTGATGTTTGCACAAGAATGTGATTTCCATGCCCAAGATGCTCCCTTGTTGGTCGTGCACATTTCCCATTTTGGGAGAAAACTACGATTATTTTCCATGTCATAACTGTCAACAGTCATGTTCCTAAATCCTATCTAAAAAACAAAAACGATGTCTTTTTATTTCCTTTTTCTATTTATTGAATATACAAATTTACAGTCAACTCTCAGGAAGGGGGCTGCGGTCATACAAAGGCCATCTGGGGAAAATATAGATATAGGGAAGACGGGCGGCGATGGAGCGATTTGAACCCGGGACACCCAGGCCGCTAGTTGGTGACCTAACCACTTGGCCACCACCGACCGTATCGTTAATGCTAAAACCGAACCTATGAAACACAATAAACACTCAGACTTCCAGGCGTTTCATGCTCGTGAATGAACTAGTTCATTGGTTTATACCCACTGGAATATAATCACTCAGTAGCGTCATTCTCACTCGCACTCGGTAATCGACTACGGGATAGTGCTAAACAATTAACAGCGTGCTATACTTGTGACTCTGTCTAAAATTTCGTTGCAACAGTTTTTGTCTTTTTGAATTATTACAAACTGAAAGATTCCGATCGTGTCATGCCATCGTGGGTCATGTACCAGTGAATCACCTCGAAAGCTCTAAGCTAAACCGTTCTTTTTACTTTATTCAGAAGCGAATGGTTTCCTCTCGAGTTTCTGTCACTTTGGCTTTATGTTGTGTGATTTCCTTGTCCAACCAAGTTGACAACAGCAGCTCAGTTTGATACTGAGTATATCATGGCAACGAAGAGTACACACGAAAAAACTGGTCATACTTTTTGACCCCTGATTCTTTCAACAGGTGCTTTATAGAGTGCTCATTTATATCCGACTTCACCTAATCGCAAGGCACGTTTAATTTCCTCATTTCAGTTACCCCTGCCTGAAACTCGTTCATCGGTTCAGTCATCGTTTATATAAACCTTATTTGTTTTCTTCCGATTTCTTTTTTTGTTTGCCCTTCAAGGATACTTCCCTGATGGATCTGCTCCGTGCGATCCGCAACAAACACAACCACATTTGGCACTTGCCGGAGCATGTTCGCGTGTTGCTCGGTGGCACTCAAGAAGGTATGGCCGCCTACTGGACTTCGCGTTTTCCCGCATTAGTCCCGCTGCTTTACAATCTGTGTCGTCTGCATCTGACTGGATTTAGCGGCCTGACCGAGTTCCTCCCGCCACATCCGCCCCGTTCTAAACGGATNAAGATACGGAAGCAGGTGAGCGCTCCCCTACTTGTAGCTGCGGAACTCGCCAGCTCCTCGAATTCAGCTCAACAGGCTCCGTTGGTTCGGACACTTTCTGTGTATGTCCGACGGTTGCCTACCGCATCGCGTCTTATTTGTAGTGGCCGCTGCAGACTCGATGAAGCCACTTGTAGGTCACCAGATAGCGTGGAGACGAGACATGAAGAATTGCACAGAGCTATTAGGTGGAGTAGGTGTCTGGTCTTCCGGGTTGGGGTACAAAAGATTCCGTAACTGTATATTTATAGACACCGACAGCTTTGACTATATTGCTGTCACTTCTTATCTGACCAAAATGCTTGAAGTGGTGTGTACTCTGTGTGTTGACCATAGCGTTTCGGTTTCTTTTCCTGTCCCTAAAATGCAGGCCCAATCCCTATCCTCCTTACACATTCTCCCTGACCTCGTATGCTTTATGGGTTTGACTGTGATCAGTGAAGGTCACTTTGCTGTATTACACAGTATGATCATGATTATGTAGTGCAATTAATTAATCATAGCATAATCATTGGATATGCATTGATGTTCCTGGTTCAGTCCATCTAAACAGTCTTTTTGCACTGCACTGTACTGCGTTCAGGCTAACGCATACCACACACTAATTATCCGAGTCGGATTGGAGTAAAATCAATGAACATGCACGCCGCTCGCTCCTGTCACCTAATCTGTATTCTATTTCCATCTATTATTTTGTTCTGAATGATCTCGTTTTGCTCTCATTCCGTACACTGTCTTGAAGCCTCAACCATATCTCCGTAGTGATGTATTCACTGCCATCGTTGTGTCACACTTTGGTCCTATTCACTGCGTGCAAAGATAGCACGCGTACGGTCCGTGAATTGTTGTTTGTCTGCCACTTCCGATCGGTATTCTGTCACATTGAGCGTGAACTGTTATAGACTTCGTCTCACGGAACCACTGATGTTAAATGTCTGCATCGAACCCCCAGTCTGAGTATAGCAATAACTCCTGACAACACGAAAAAGCCTGGTAGAAATGATAGGACTCGGGTGTTCTTCATGAACTTTGGTAGATAACTAAATATTTTCGGCCCTTTTTCAAACATGATCAGTTTATTGTATGTTACCACTAGCCATACTTACAGCTGTCATGGATTTCGGTTTCCGTCCTTTAGCAAACCCAGTCAACGGCCACCGTGAACCACTGTTCTTTGCTGTTAGCATCGTCTAAAAGGAACGAGCGAAATCGCATGGATACCGGAACACCATCATTCTTGTGAACAACGATGTTCTTTGCTGCCTTTGTTACCGAGCCGTCGTGTGGTTTAGTCTCCCTTTATTTGGGCAGTTTGGGAGCTGAGTAACAAACGCTTCAATAATAGCCTAAGTGACATTTTCAATGCATCCATTTGGGGGGACTTTGTAAACGTCAGTGGGCCAAAATTTCATTTCAGTTTGTAATTCAATGCTCGCTAACGCGAAAAGTCCCATTTCCACCTGTGTGTACAACACCTCGCTCTCGCACACGGAAATGGCTCTCTCGGAATGTGTGCCTTTAAGTATTTTCTTTCCTACTCTTCATTACTGTTCTTTGAGCAGAGCGTCCAACAAAAGCTGGGCTCGATGAGCTAGTATTTATAGCTATAATTGAGTTGATAAGCCAAAAACATTTGGCTCGTCTAAGGGCGTCTGGAAGTCTTGTTTGAAGCATGTCAATATGAGATGTATGAACAGGCTCCAGATTGCGGTGGTTACCGGATGGATTGTTCAGGCGTACTGGGCACCCTAGATACGTAACATGCATTTCAAATACTTAAAGCCTTTCTTACTGCGGCCCGACCCTCGATAAATTGCAGGTATGACATCCTGACCAGTCATTCTTTGACTAGAAAAGAGTTCTCACTTTTGGTAATCAGAAAAATCATTCTCTTGGTTTATTTCGGGGCACCTGGTAAAATCGCTCGTGAATTGATGTTTTCACCATGATTTGTTTGTCCCAGTCATATAAGCAATAATCGTTAACAGTATTGGCGGTGGTGGTGCTGCCGCCGATGATGATGATAGTGTTGGTGGTTCATACTTTTCTCAGCTGTATACTTTTTGATTCGCTTCTTCAGCAGGTTTCGACCATAATGGTTTGCCCGTAAAATTGACGCGTTTGTACAAGTTTTGATTGTTTGAGCTGGAGTATAGTTTTACATTACTAGCATGTGATAAATAGATTCTAGGTGAACGTAGCAGTTAATGTCGTTTATTGTTGAGAATCCTGGGGCAAACATTCCCCCATTATCCTGACGGTACTACTCGGTCTTCATTGTTTCGGCGTCTAGCGTCCCTACCGGACATCGAATTCTGAAGCTTATTGTTTTATGAACAGATACTGTCTCAGTTAGTACTGATTCCTGGGTTAGACTGAGATCTGTCTCCTGTAACTCATTGTTGTCAGCTGGAACATTATTTTATAGATGCAGAGTTATCTTATCTATTATAATGATTACGCCCGACCAGAAAATGTGTGGAAATACACAATGCAGTGTATGTAATCGTACGAAAAATGTTCTACGTATTCTTTATCATTGATCTTGTTCATCCATCAGTTATTGACCAGAGTTTGTTAGGTACATGCTCTATTTCAATCTCATTTCTTCTCCCCTTCGCTTGGTCGCGGATTCCTGTGCCCTCACCCGTCCTGGTGACGCTCACGTAGTGGTGGTGAGCGATTGGTGGCGCACCGTTGCACCGACTGTGTCTTCTGTCCAAATCTCGAAAATGAATGGACTGATCAGTTCCGTGATGGATGGCAGTGTGAAATCAGTTCCGTACAGTTTGCAGCTGTACTCACCCTATTCAGTGCGGCGAGCCGACGTAAGTCTAGACGCGCAAAGCTGATTTATCAGTCTCTTTATGAGTTCTGCATAGGAAAGAACACTGCATCTACTTTTGGCATTCCTTTGAATTTACTCGATTGTTGTTGTTGCTGTTGTTTATCGCCACCTTCGCCCAAGTCATTCAAGTATGATCTACGTGCAATTCCTTTTACATCTCTCACTTATACGCTGAATATTTTGTTGTTTCCAATTGTTTGTTGAACATTTTCCTTCGGCCATATCTTTGAAATCTTTAAACTCGATGAAAATTTGTCTAAAAATTTCGATTGCAGGTGATACGAATTAAATAGATAATACGGAACTGGGCATGCGCAATACTTGACAATAGCGAAGGCGAATTGAACGTGTTTCTTTTTGGTTTATCTTTTGTAATTCGTCTAACCTTTTGTCTCAGTATAGAATTGCGTTTTGAATTCACCGTTTCTAGCGTACACCGGCACTCAAGATTCGTAGTAGTTGAGCAAGGGAACACAACATCGATGTGAAACTGTTTCGCAGTCACATCGCTCTGCGTGACACCTTATCCTACTGAACCTCGAGAACAATCTGCGAAGTCGCACTTCCAAGTGCTTCCTACGAAACATGAAGGTTATGCGTTGCTTGCAATTTACAGCTAATGGTGAAGTATAATCCGACCCAGTGATGTGGAAGTGCAGAACTCTTGTCGCGGCATCAAACAGTGTTCGAACGTCATACCTCTTGGTCCCAATTACGCCCGTGACATCGAGTTAAGCAGGTGGACGATCACATGCGAAATGGTCTATTATGAAGTTTAAGCGAATACCAACTTCGATGAATTATGTTTTCGTGTTATTTTTCTGAGTTCATTCCACAATGATCTTGCATAATGGAACTAGGCGAAGTTTCTCAAATTCATTACATGTTCTTTTCCTACCTATATTGAGGACAGTTCTGAATGCGACGTAAAGTTTTTGAACACAAACTGTCTATAAAGTAACCCGTTTAAACACCTATCCACCCTCGTTACCGTGTGAATCGTTTCAGTTTAACCCAGAACACGGTTTGTCGAAATGTGAAAGTGGTGTTCAACCGATGACGATTGATGTGATCTTTTTTTGCATTGAGCGTTCTTATGATCATCAGATAACCGCACCGGCCTTTTAGGACGATTTGGTCTCACACCTCCGGGCACGTTTTACTCTCCGCTGAAACCTTTGGTCATGCACTTATGATAGGAATCTTTCTTGTATGGTCTTTGTTGTCTGTTTTAGTTGACCGATATGGGTTGGTTTGAAGGACAACCAGTTTGTAGTGTCCCTCAGAATAAAGGCCTTGTTCAAAATATATGTTTGTGTGTCAACAGGGGATGAACAGTTGAGCAAACAATAATCACAAAACCACTATCTAGGCACACCTTAACTGGCTGATTGTGTTTGCGCGCTTTTGAGGGATTTCATCCATGAGTTCCATCCTTACTGTAGTTCCCGTTGGGACAGGAATGAAGGGATCGGTTATTCAGGTGGTTTCCAAAGCCTTGAACAAATCACCTGTTCTTCCGTCCTTTTTCCCGAAAAACGTTAGGGGGGAATGTGAGTGTATGTCGTCCCTATTGTCCGACCATCTGCATGCGGGCTGCGGCTCACCTCTGGTCCTAGTCTCAGTTTGACCTTACTCATTGTAAGCTTTTCTGTTGACACAAAGCTAATGTTGACTCACCATGATGCATCTGTCGAAATCGAACAGAAGTGCATGAAGCGCTTGATGAATGACCGTATAAATTTATTTAGTGCATATGGCCAGTCTAGTCTGACTGAGGTCACATGTGGCATCGCACACTACCACTTATGAGAGTATAGGCCTAACAATGAACGTGCATATGTCCTTTGTCAGCTCATTCACATACTTGTACCCGGGACATATATTTTCCACACAAATATCTCACTTACAACACCGGGTATATAGGTTTGTGTTTGGTTTATCTCTGAATTTGTGTTTCAGCACCGTACCCTGATATTCCCGTGTGATATCAGAATTTTGGTCTGGTAGGTATTACGCGTCAATCTACCGTGATCAACTTGTGGAGAAAATACACTTATTGGGTACAAGTATAAATACTAATGAAGTGACAAAAAATCACCGCATACGCATGCGTTTTGGTGGTAGGTAGCTTTGCCGCTGTTCGGTTCAATACCACGCCTTACTTAGCGGTACCTTATGTGGCTCACCGCTCGATGTCCCTGGGTTTCGGTAACCAGTTTCCATCAATGAACTGCAGGTTTTAGCGGCTATGAGGTTCCGTCTGTGTGTGTAATAAAAAAAATACCCGATGAGAGACAATAACTGCGAAACCGGTCGTGTGCCTGCAGGGATATTTATATATGCAGGGATATATATATGTATGTATGTATGAAGTTCGCCTCACTGCATCTTGCCGCACTGGGATTAATTGCTTTTCTCCTAATGTTTGGTTCGCTGAAACCATTTCGTGAGACGTGCGTGATTATATACAGCACAATCACTAGAGCCGGATGGCTTTCTGAGCTCGAATCTAGAACGGAAGAAAAGTGCATGTATGGAATGATTAAGTGTTTGCGTGCCAGCTAGACCACATAGCTTATAAAGCAATTTCGAATGCTCCCACGGATGCGTTTTTAAGATACCAAATTCAATGCATGAAAGAGATTCACAGTTGTAACACGCTTCTCCGAATCACTGCTCCATTGCTTCGAACGAAATATGTTGAAAGTTTTTCATGTTATATTTGACAGTCATAAACATTTGCACGATTAATCTGGAGTGAATATTCCTTCACTTTTTCTTTACGAGCATAAAATCTATTTTCATGAAAACGGAAACAATTGTCAGTTAACCCACGTAGCGTTTGCCTCAATTCCCGACGTCTCGTAGCCCAGTAGACCTTAATAACGGCTATTACACAAATATGAGCAATAATTCCGAATAATATTTTATATAATTTCGATTCACGAATGAAGCATAACCATTGGCACAACACCTTGTACACAAAGTTACACGCATCTATTGAACACTGTGATTCACCCAGTGAAACAGCGCACGAGTAGCCTGGAACGCTAACTTGTCCTTTCCCACATATCCATTGTCCATCTAACAACAACAAAGCAAAAAAGATTATATTTGTGCACCTTGTTATTTACACCATATTTATGACGGTTGTAAACTCATTGAGATAGCAGTGACCTTTTATCAGCGAAATCTATACGGTGTTACTCATATGCATCATAAAGAGTACAAGGGTGATTTTTACAGCCATCAATTATGCATTTTCGTGTGCCGGTTTTGGTTGCTGACTTCTGAGTGCCCGTTTGAATGAAAGAGTAAAGGGAAGATTGGAATGTTCAAATCAGTTTGAGATCGACAAAAGCGAATTTACTAAAACTAAGTTTCCAAAGAAGTTGAGAGGCGCGAGCGCTACTGTTTACGGCACTCAGCCATATCGTCCATTGGAAGAAATCCAGAAAACTATTATGACTTAGTTGAAGCAGAACAGGTAACCTTTTGCTCATTGAGCGTCCCGTACTGACAGCTTTCGTCTGTTCACTGAATAAAATTATCCGACCTTTCGGGTTCACATTGGTGTTCCATTCTTAGATGCGTTAGCCACATAGGTTCCGGTCAACTCCGAAAACCCATGAAACGAATTCGGAAGTTCAACCCGATTGTGCCCACTCACCGAAGGTGCTGCATTCCAGTTCACTCTGGGCGCGGATCGCTTTTTTGTTACCAGATAGCCTAACACTGTGCCAAACGTTGCCTGCTTCTCAATGCACCTGTGATCTTCATACCCCATCTGATGGATTATCGGTTCGGCGTGACGATGATTGCGAGCTACCGAAGCACTTAATTTTTTAATCCGCGTAAATGGATGGTCTGCAAAGGATCTGCTACTCATTTGCTAGCTTTTTCGGAGAAAGATTAGATAACGGAAAGTGCCATCGAAATCCAGGTGTTCACACCACCCCTCAGTTCTGGATGAAAGATGTATCAGTTATTCGGAAGCGGACTGTCTGATGAATTTCAGAGAAATTCGGACTATGTGTGTACAACTTTCCGCAACGAAGAATCGATAAACGCCAGCGACTTATCTAAAAAACAGAAAAATATTTTAACTTCTGCCGTGATCCGGTCGCCCTCGTCGTTCGAGTGTCACGCTTAACTAAAAGTGTTCGTGAAGTTCGTCTTATAAAAATTCGGAAATCTTAGACAGCGTGCATAGTCAGTGCATCTGGCATTTATAGGGGAGTAGTGAAACATTCAGTTCGAATTCAGTTGTTGTACAAGGAAACGTGAACTGGAAAGATCAGAAGCCCTGTGGACCTGTTCCGACCTGATTCAGTTCCATCAGGCGTGCGCAAACCCAGGACCTCACAAACAGGAAGCGAGAGTAGAGTGCACAAAACTCCCAATTCGCTGATCACTTCTTTTCATTTCCCTCAGCTACTTTATGGGTACACGACAGTAGCAGCGTCTACCTATAGTGCTGTTTTAAATCCATGCAATTTTGATCTATTGTTCTGCGTCTCTCTTTCTCACCCCACCCTCATATATGCTCTGATTCAGGTGTCCAAACCCTGGAAACGGGGCCTAGTTGTTCCTGCCACTACCACAGCCAACTCCTCCCCATCAAGCACAGTGAACATTCCGTTGAATGAATGTGTATCGGAACCAACCGTGAACACTAATACAGACGTGCCTCCAATACAGAGCATAAATACTAAACAGCCGACACCTGACAATTCGCTGACTCCAAAAAATGAGGAATTCACCGCCAAACAACCTCGGCGGCGTCCGAATCAAGCTAAAAAAATCCGACCACGTAAGAAAGATGGTAAGGCGGCTCGCGAAAGATTAGAGATTGTTGCTCGAGCCGGTTGTGAATTACCCATAGCTGTACAATTGTCAAACAAAAATCCCAATAATAGTTGATTACATGCTAACTTATATATTTATCCCTTCATTCCTAACCCAGCGAACAAAGATGTTACTTCGGTCGGACTTTGTAACAGTTTGTTCTTCTTATCCTCAGGATGACGCGCTTTGTTACGAGCTCTGTTCAAATACACACACACGTTTCTGTGGATTGGTGACTATTCTGTTTTTTTGTTACAAAAATCAAGTTGTACAGTTTTGCTCTTTAAACTGGTTTCCCCAGTTTGTCTCACACTCCTCTCCCTCTGTTTCCCATGTGACGATTCCCGTTGGCTGTGGTTATCACCCTTCCTCTGTTGTATTACCTATGCTTGTTTGTTTCTCAGTGCAACTTATTCTGTTGTCCTACCGGCACCGATTTCATTAATCTCCCTTCGATTCTTCCTGGTGTATTTTGGTAATTTGGAGTTTGCGACCCATTGTAGATACAATATCCGTCAACTCGGGTCTTCTTTATCTGGCTACTACTCACTGGACAGTAGTTATTATAAAAAAGCTACCTGACATATCCAGATATTAGAGTAATAAGTAGATCACCGAATCCTCTCCGGGGGAAGCATAGCAAACTTTTAATACGTCTTTCTACTTACTTTTTTATTTATTGAATATACAAATGTAGATTCAACTTTAAGGAAGGATGCATTTTCCATACAGAAGCTGCAAGGGAAAATACAGAAATGGACGGCTGTGGAGCGGTTCGAACCCGGGACTTCCGGGTCACTATTTTGCTGACCTCAACCAATGGATTATCACCGCCCAACCGAAAGAGGTTCTTATACAATTAACCAATGATTGCAATGTTCCTTGACTTTGAAGGAGCGTTTGACTCATTTGATCATGGTGCTCCTTTAGGTTCTCTGTTTTACAAAGGAATACCCTAGAAGTATATCACCCCATGGAGGTCACTGTGCTGGTGGGTAAGAGTCTGCGGTAAACTCAGTAGCTCGCTCGGCGCCTGTTGGACGAAACCGATTTATCACTTGAGTATTCAAATGATCAACGGGAAAGGGATTTGTACTGATCACCACCGTGGGAAATCGCTTGTTTTTTTCGATGTAACTAGATTGTTCTAAACCAGGGTAACGGTAAGAGTGCTGCAATTTGATTCGTTCATTCGCCCCAATTGTGCTTTCGTATTTTCCATTCTGGAAAAATCTAGGATATGCGCAACCCTAAAAATGTAGCACGGGCCTCTATCAGTCGACGCACTTTTTTCGTGTTTCCACTAAACGCACACTGCAATAGTCTTGAATGAAAACGTATTGTGGGACAAGATTCAATAAAAAGGTTGCAGCCATGTGCAGTTTCGACAACGATGCTCTAGTCTGCCATTTCAGTTAAACTTTGTTATACCCAACTAAACCCCCCGTAAAATAGTCTGCTTGGGGCATGTTCCACGCATGTCACTTAATAGGCATCATTGACTTTTAGGCTTGCTAGACAGTTTGTGTGTGTAAAAAGGTCAAGAGTGGGAACTCGGCCATATAGGTCGCGTTAGACTTCCTGGATGGGGACCTCGAGAGTAGTGCAATCGGAGTTTAGTGACACTGAATTTCGTAAATAGTGGTGCTCGTGCATCTACTCAATATCCTTTGAAACCTCATCCAATATGAGTTCCGTGTTTTCACATTACTACTGTTCCCACCCTTCTACTTGCTTTTTCTCTATTCTAATCGGGAAGCCAAAAGTGCACCAGCCATCCCTGTATAAACCGAGACTGTTAGATAAGATTTTCAAAATGTAAGTATTGAGTGGGTGATTGGGGAGAAATCATGGCATCTGATGACATAATCCATCTGATCGAATATGCTCAAAGCATATTTGTCAGACTGGCAAATTTCGGTTCACCTTGAGATGTCCGCTTCAAGCTGCTCAGATTCCGCAATTTAGTGTCCACTACGCACCCCTGTATTGAAGCTTGATGACCAGGAACTGTTCATAATGGAGTCAATGTTCTGCCTAAGAAGTTCTGTGACGAATTTCGATAATTACACAGTGAAGGGGTTGACTCGAATATCGCACACGGGTTTGCAACACCGGCGTCACAGTTACGCTCCATTGAAGTTTTATGTGGCGCGTACTCCGCAATCTGTTCTGCTCGAAAGTTACGGGATCGCTTTTGCGCGTGGAAGAGAATTTTCGATGTTGACGGAGTTTGGCTGAGCTCCGTTGGAGTGAGCTGATTTAGCGTCGTTTATTTTAAAGTGTCTTCGCGACGAATTTCGTATCATAACGGATTTTGGTTAGAGGTCTTTGTTGTACGGGATATGGATTGCGCATGCATAAGCGTCGTCTAGCGCACCCCGCTTTGTTTAGAGTTGTTGCTGTAAGGGTAGGAATATTCATACTGAGGCTATTTAGAAGGAACTGCATGTAGAGACTAGACATTGGATCAGAAAACACCTATATCTGATCGGTTGGATACACTGACGAAGCCAAAAAGCGGGCCAATAACGGTTGTGTTCGAGGCATTTCTTCTCTTATGTCAGAGCGCTTGTTTTGGTGTGTGTGCGTCCAGTTCGATAGTGTGTTGACCATCGCGGTTCGCTTCATTGTATCTCGGTTCCAGATAATGATTGCAAAACTCACTGGACATAGTGCCTGATATCAAGTAATTCCTTATTTTTTGCGCTATGGATTTCACCATTTGCTTGTGCTTATGTAAAATGGAATTAGTGTTTTTCCTTGCCCATTAAAAGCCGTGTCTGATGGTGACCACTGAATGTTGGATTCGGAAAATCTAGCACAGGTGTCTTTAATCCAAACTTGTACCTCGTAGTTTCGCTTAATGGCATATTATTCAATGTGGTTCTATACGTCTTTCACCTTCTTCATTTCATTCATTTATCGTCCTTGTAACAGGCATACTTTTTAATCCATTGTTGGGCCTGCAAGGTCACCAAAAGACAGTAGCCAAAACCTGAGCACATAAAGACTGAATTTTTTAAATGATGACAGGTTGCAAATGAGACACAAGAGATGCAGGTCACAATGAAAGAAAACATGAATCACCTAAGCAAAGCAAACCCTGGTGTCATTATCATTGTTCCCACGGATTGTGCTCTTCTTGATCAGATGTGTCCTGTTCTGCGATTGCAGATGAGCCTTGGATAACTGTTCTGTTTACCAAGTAATGTTTGAAAAAACGAATCTTCAGTCGACCTGAGAAAGCTGAATCCTGCTTTGTACTTGCTTGTATTTTTCCGTCTAACTTTCGGGGGCAACCTGTGTGTTCTTTTCGTAGTACATTGAAAATGTTGATGTCTGTTGTCCCCTTGAGGTTCCTTGCACTTTTTTCTCGTGTGGTTTCTGTTGTTAGTCACTTATCACTGATTAACTTAGAATGGTCCCGTCTGACTACGATTCATGTTGATTCCGACCTCCATTATGATGCCACCCGGACCATTCAGGCCAACGCTATCCGGAGTCAAACAGTGATAATCATGTTGTTTCAGATTATCCCGTATCTGGCTACAGTTTTACTTTCTTATACAGTTTCACTTCATTGGTCAAATTGTATCTTATTAGTTTTAGGATAAAATCAGACAATTTCATTCATCTCACAGTTCAAACATTTGCTCAATTCTTCCCCGAATGGTCTACGTTCGAGCAAGGCATATATTTTACATCTCTGTCGACTGACTCACGTCATCGATCAACCGGTTACGATCTTGCGGAGTGACCAATGGACAAAGGATGAAGCATATAAATTAGTGGTACCTGTTTTGCGTGGGTGATGAGCAGTTTTATTGCCCAGACCATTCCAATCTACTCTCATCACTGGCATCACGCGACCTTAGAAACTTTTTATTATTGTATTCCAACTGAATGAGGTTCATAATGTGTGGAAAAACGATGCGCCATGTGATGTATATGTGTTAGCAAATAGGTTTTGCCAACAGAAGTAATAATAAGCTGATCTTTTGGTTACCCCTGGGTTGACCGTGGAATCTATGATCGTACAGATGTATAAACAGGAACACTAGTTTCCGTTCTATAAGATACTAGGCGTGTTTCGCGCAACCTAACAGGCCAACCTCTCCAAACTACTGTGATTCGAGTTAGTAGAGTGAAACGAAATTCAGGTCAAACTATTCCAATCAGATCGCGTCGATATATAGCGGAGTTCGGAAGTGTTATAATAACCAAACGGAGACGGATTTTAACTCGCGTACACAGTACTGCTCATAAACAAATGTGAGCTGAAATGGAATATTTGAAATTAGTTGATATTTTGAATAAATCCTTGTGATGACCGACAAAGGGCACTCGGCTGCCGTTTTGTTCGTTGTTTCCCTGCGAACCTTCGGGTCAGCTATCGAAGACCGTACTCCTGAGCTACGTGACCAACAGTCGAATCCATACATGACACTAGGTTGCAAGACGTTCATGGGAGACAAAGTTTTCCAAATTAGTTTGATCCCGTTAAATCGCAAAGCTGAAATCGGTTATGGCCTTGTTTGTATAGTACGCATTTACTATTTACTCGTACGTATTTCTATGGAATAACTGATTTGGACTGTCCATCCCCCAACTTCCACATCACGCAATCCTCAGTTCATCCGGTCACTTGTGAAAGTTTTTATGTCTGAGTCCCATTCGTTCTCCTTCGCTGCTGTTTGTCCAAAATAAACTGATTCACTATCACTGAAGACGACACCTGAACAAACGTGAAATGGCCATTCGCTCCCAGGTTGTTGAAAAAGTTGTAACACATCCGCCTTCTCCATACTGGTTTCAAAGACTGAACGGATATACACGACTGATGTGCTCTAATTAGGGTAAAACTGGAGCCTAGTTCTTCGTCAAGGTTTTGTACCTGTTAACAGGACAAGTGTATGGCTCCAGATGAGTTCTCGATAAAACCAGGGTGTATTTGCGTGAACGACGGTTTATTTTTCGAAGAAGAGCTTTAAAAATGCTTAAGATGTGCAACGCCATGGATTCCACCTAAAAGCATTTTTCGTTCGAACGGGAAAATCACAAACTTGCACGATTCTGTCTGAATATCTTCACTTTCTTTCTCGAATATTTTCTACCTCTGTACTGAATCAAGAAGCTTCTTACTGATAAATATCGAATGTAATTTGTTGCGAATCCCCTTGAGGCGTTTTAAAAACAACGCTCGCACGATCGTGTACGCCACACAACATTGTATGCCCAATTATCGCAGTACGTACACTTTTCTTCGTCTTGCTTTATTTTATTAAACATATAATGGTACCATTCTCCGAAAATGAGAAGCGACCAATAAAAAAAGGCTGTCATTCAACACAGAATGGGGAAAGGCAGGCGGTGGAGATGCGATTCAAACTCACGTCCCCCGAGACGATAATGTGGTGAGCTTCACCGCTCCGCTGTCACCACCGGATGGATATAATGCTACACTAATACAGCTAGTGGCGTGTATTTAAACTGGATGAATAGCCGGTCAATCAGTCAGCATACCAGAACCAGCTGTGGACGTCATGGTACCGTTACCTCGCATGCGTTTGCCAATAGCTCCTTTTTGGCAACTGAATTAAGCTTTCAAATAGGTGTGATAATGTTTATTGCCAATAGTATGCATGTGACTTTTTCGGATGGTACACATTTCATCCTGAATTATTTTTGGGCAGTCTCACTTATTCTTGTACTATAGGCACCGTTAACCGTGCACGCATCCTTGAATGACGATAACGGGCGTCCAAATGCCGCCCTCTTCAAAACTAAACTTTCCATCTCAGTCTACTTCAGATGAACCAAAGCGTACGACAGCGAAGAATTCCGTTGTAATCCTAAACAAATCCAACCGAATGCATTTCACACGGTATCAAACCGAGTTTCGCAATCGGAACCTAGAAGTGGTCAGCGTGCTTCATAACATCAGCTTTTTTCCCAAACCACCTCAAAGTAAGTGAAATTTGTGAATCGAATCGTTCCATAAAATGCTGAGTCGGGTAGCTCGTAAAAGCTGCTCACAAAGTAAGCCAACAATTCCTTGTACTTCATTCAAAATTTACGTCAATTTATGAGGATGCTGCGTAAAATCTTTGGAAAACCCCCATTGCAGTAGCACAGTGAACTGGAAAAAATGGGTGTTCAACTTAATCAAACCGTTCTCATATCGTACTAAAAGATAGATATGCTTGCAGATGCTCATTTTATAAGAACCAACGAATAACTGTTTCACGTTTGCGCCTCATCGAAATTCTCGCGTAAATCCTTTGTTTTCATATGGTACAGTTTCGAATGAGCTACATCGTCCCGAGGCATACAATTTGTGCAGGTCTGATATTGTACGGGTCGCTTTCGGGAACAAAATTGAGTCAACTTTGTTGTATTTGGGTGTGCGTGTGTGCAACACCGCTTAAATCAATATTTAAAACTACTGGGGTGGAGAACAAACGATTTAATCAAAATGTTTATTTCAGCCATATACGGGTTTAAGTGGATCAAATGTGCGGGACTTAATGAAAGGAACACAACTTCAAGACTGCCAGAATAAAACACCTTAAACTGTCTGTCAGAAACGGGTAAAACAGACCAAAGATTCCGTTCGTATGTCTCTTGAACAGCCAACCTGAGCCACGTGGCAATATCGANTTAATTAGACCATTCCTTCGCCAGCGTGTCAATTTTATCATTAGTTATATATTTTTTTGGTGTGTTTGTTTGTTCTAGAACATTTAATTTGGTCACTTAGGGCAGTTTGTAGGGTCGAATTGTAACCCGGTTATGTACTAATGCAGCGTGGTAAGCCTTTTTTCGTTCCAACAGATCTCTGTTTCAACAGTAAACGATTACTGTGTTCAGCTATGTCCGACAAAGGGGAATAATAGATAGCGATAGTCCGGAAATCCTGATCCTAATGCTAAATGAAATACGCAACCACTGTAATTTGAAAAGAATGGCGGATAAAAACTCCGTGGAACACTCAGGCAATTGTTTTTGAGGCTGCCACTTTGCACGCGTAACTCACCTATATATGTCTATCAATTCATACTTCTGCTTATGAATCAAATATTTGTTCAACAGCAGCACTCCGAGGCATGACACAACGGTATCAGCTCAACCAACCAGAAACCGGTGCGCAGGACCAATCAAAATCCACCTGATTCTAACGATAATTATATGACAAGAAGAATGCGAACAGTGATTGGTCAAAAAGGGTCCACTCAATGATATCATTTGGAAATGCTATTTGATTCTCCTAATTGGTTTCAATCAAACAACAGCTACTTCTGTAACCTTTTTCCTACGTTTTGCTATCCGCAGACTGCGGCAGTCGAATAACAGTACGACTTGGTATTACGTTTGTGATGCGGGATCCGCGTATATTCCAAGGATTGTGTCCTGCCCTAAACATCTCATCTGGGTTATTTCAGAACTTTTCTTATCTTAGTGCTCACATGTGAAACATTGCAGTGGCTCTATGTTGGACGATACCAACATCAACTAAGGCTTGTCAAACTTTCTGGGAAATTGTGGATGAAAACACGAATATAACAGACTATTGGAATTTATTTTTGTTATTATCATTATTTATCACCTTCCCATCCTCTTTTTTATTGAATACTCGGCAATATTCAATAAAATGAGGATACGGATGTAATAAATAATAATAACAAGCAACTTTCAGAGAGGGTGACCACGGCATTCAGATGCTGTCTGGTGGAGAACGAAAAATATACATGCATTTAAACAATAGAGACATGGAAACAATGGCAACCGATTGGGCTAAGAACAAGGAATATTTTAACTGGATGCAGATTTTTTCTGGGAAATTTCTATTCCATGAATTACAAACGAAAATACAGAAAACAAATAGGAATCATACAAGGGCGGAGTTAGAAGACCAATTAAACTTCAGTTCCGGGTAGCAGAGGCGACACGAATATGATAGTTGGACAGTGTTGTGGGTCCCGCAGAGAGCAGCCGCTCTCAGGTTCCTTGAATAGAAACTGTTTCTGATAACTACGTGACTTTATCAGAAATTGTCAGTAAGAAACAAATGCATCTAACGGTGAAAGATTGGCTAAATCATGTGTTGTCGGAGAGGGAGCTAACAACTGCAGGCTCCGTTTTCTGTCAAAGTAAAGATTCGTTTATTCGTCAATGAGTTTCTAAGCTGAGTGCTCAGAGAATCTTCAATCAATCTACATGAAAGAACGTAATGAAATACCTGAACGAGTTGTTTTCACGCATCATCAGTTCGACAACTCTCCCAATTTCTTCAACTTTGAAGATTTCAGCACCTAATTCAAAGAGGAATCAGTATGTTGGTGCCCCCATTAGATATCTAATGCTATACTATCTGATTAAGTTTGTGTTTGCGTAGCCTGCTAACATCGGGGATGCCGGTGACCAAACCTGTAGAGCCAAGGTACATATATAAGTATACTATTTATAGACTATAAGCGTGTGTATTACACACAATGTATAATAGATTTTTAAATCAATGTTTTTCTATGGCAAGGAGCTTCAGTTTCTCATCAATTTTTATCTCTCAAAACGTGATCTCATTTTAATACAGCAGAAACATACAAACCCAGTGAATATTTGGTCAATATGCAGCAATTTTATCCCGGCAACAATGGTGCTATCGTTGAGTGAACAGATTAGGAATAAAATATTCCATCTGTAATTAACGTCTAATCGCTCACGTGGTGATGGACATGGCACTAAAGCCAATATGACTAGTTTAGTGCTAGGCTTGGTGCTGATGGAGGTTGACTGAAAGGAGGCTGGTCTCACGAGGTCATAGCTTGATCGGCTCACTTATTGATGTCGGGCTAGTTAAAACTGATCGTCCATTTGAGATCACTTAGGGTGCATACCCGATTTAAAATGACCTGTGAAACCTTGCCAGACAATCTGCACCTCATTCGAACGAGATCCTCGTCACCATATTTTTACACCCCTGAATTGTGTGGGATAAGCCCCCAAATGGAATCGTTTTTTATGCGACAAACAAGCTCATCTTACTGTGTTGATTTTTTCAATTGTTAGGGAGAAATAAGCTGCTTTGATTCTTTTCTAATCATAGTGTTTCAATAAATATTCTCATCTGGTAATCAGAAGACCAATTGTGTACGAACAAGCTGGCTTTCATAACTTTGTTTTCGAGCAATCACAGTTAAATTTAAGTGTATTTACAAAATACGTGGTAATATCAGTTGGTTGGAAAACTAGAATTAAGTGCAGTTAAGTTATTGGTAAACTGATCAAAGATGAAGGTTGCAAATTGTAGGGTAATGACAAGAATGGGCTAAGTATTCAAGCCCATGCGGATTGATGTTCGCGAAGATCGTCAAGTCAATGTGTCGTCTATTCACTTCCTACTCGCATTCGGCATTTCATTATGACGAGATCTGTATCAAATTATATGGATGATTAATTTCTGTTTGAGGTTACGGGTTTAAGCAAAAAGAGACCGGTTAATTCAAACTGGTTGAGGTAACTGAGGGTTTCCGAACACATCAGTGCGCATTTTTTCATAGTGAAGAAGAATAAATCTGATTTAACTCTGATTGTTTATAAGGAATCAGCTAAAAACGTGATTGGTAGCCAAATAGTTGTTCCATAAACTGGGCTATTCATTAAGCGTAAATAATACCGTTATTTTAAGTTCAAAACATTGCATGTTCGCGTTCAGGCCATCACAAGCTAAGTGAATATACCTGTCACGAACAATTGAGACGAGCATGAAACAATTGTACAGCGATGACAATAATTTTTGGTGGTACTTGAGACAAACCGTTGACAGTTCACTAGGAAACAATTTCCCCTTACTGAAATGTAGTATAACAACCAAAGGTATTTTTCTCCCTGATGTGGTCCAATAACCAAGTATCAAAGATTATTATGAATTGCATTATAAATATAGAGTGCGTTTCATCGTTTCTTATTCACTATTTGTGACTATTTAGAAGGCTATATCCAATTGGTTCTCAGCAAACTTTCGGTTTGAACAATCATTCATCCATTGGACATAACTTACTCACCCCGCTAGCTCTGTTCCACATAACCACCGCTACTGATTTCATATAGTAACATGAACAGATCGAACACAACACACACACACACACACACCGTATTTGCTCGTCACTCAAAAAAATGCGTGGCCAAAAACTGACATGTCATGTAATCAAGTTCATCAATGCGGGTGCTCCATTCTGACCTAAAATTGTGTTTGTTCTCAATTCTTGACCTACTACAGAATCCCGATTTAGACGGAGAAACTGAGAGAGCGCAACACGGATTAATTGAGTGAATGAAATTATATTTCTCGACTAAGCACAAGGCAGTAGATCACATGCTTCTAAGTTAAGTCGTGATTGACATTCTACTTGGGTTTTATAAATACACACACACGCACGTGCTCTGTTCGTTAACAGGTAATCCCATTGGTGTTGTGAAAACTTACGTGCGCTGTATGGTCCAGCTTTCATCGCGCGGTCGTTTATGCAAGCAAAAGTTTAAATGTGTACGGTCTCCATGTTAAAAATATTCACGTTGTTGCACCTCGAATCGGAAATGACATTCTCAGTTCATGAACCGTAAAGCCATCAGCCAACAATTTTGTGCCAAAACTCTCGTTTCTGTTGTTCAACTCACTGGGACACTTTTATCCTGGAATTCGCCGGTATAACTGCTTGCTCACACGTACAGTTTTATCACATAGTTGAAACCATCGATGACAACGAGCATGGATGCGTCCAATGACCTGCCCGTCAAAGTAATATGTATTGTCTAGATATCAGGATAGTTTCTCGAGTAGACATTAGCTTCATTTAATGAAATCACATGCGGTCAATTTATTGTGGATGACAAGAAACTCACCTAACTTGACCTCAATTTGACACACCTAATAGCAGCACTAAATGGTACAGTTTTTCATGCGTTGGATAAATTCGGGTGTGCCAGTGAATCGCAAGCAACTGTTCACTTTTCAGTTGTGGAGTGCATTGGGTATATTACAGTAACAGTAATTCTCAGCTGGAAGACTCTCGAGTCCCTGGGATATGCGAGATTTCTTTGGTGTCCATCACTCGCTCACTTTTCAATTGTGCAACCGAAAAGCTGCATCAGCGGTCAAAACCAGTAAAAGTTTCGATAGAAGGGATAAACTAGGTTGAGGGTAGACGTGACCTAAAATTTTGGTGAGACAGCGTACAGCATGTGAAGATAACTACTCCCAAATAGATGAGCGAGATCTTTTGCTGCTCCGGCAATCATACATAGGTCCCTGGAATGGATCTACAGTCGAATGGTGAATGAGCTCCTAGTAACACAGTCACACATAAGAGATGATAAGAATTACGTGCTTATGATATCACGCTGAACCGGAGTCAATCGAACACCTTTGTCTTGCGAGTTGAGCGGAATGCAAAAAGTAC
>UZAN01040713.1:47952-69257 GCA_900618425.1 Echinostoma caproni | reverse complement strand
GGGTCAGAATGGATAGGAATATCTTGTCAAGCCACTCGATGTGCACCGTCAGAGCCGGAAACAAGGACAACCATAGGAAACAGTGTATTTAAAAGGGGGTAAAACGACCAATCATCATCAATTGGTCCATGTGCACAATTATTTATCTGTGATGTAGGTACAGATACGTCTTAGTCGGCAGGATACGGAATACACTTGATGTGTAATGGAGCAAATTGGAACGAATCCAGCTAGAGTTCAAGGGGAAGCGGGCAAGTAGCTACAAACAATCCATCCTCAGTGACCAGATGGAACGACAACGTTCTGTCAAACACCTTGGCGTCATTTTCAACCGTAACCTCACCTGGTCTGACCACGTCAATGACATTTTACTGAAGGTCAGAAGGCTCACGTTTTATGTTTTGCGTCATAAATCACTTTCCATCCCAAGCCATCTCATAAGACGTCTTGTTTTGGCTTGCGGTTTGCCCCACTGACTTTATCGATCCCCTGTTATCTTACCTGATCTTTATAGCAACGACCTCAAACTCATTTCCCGATCCCTCAAGTTTCTTTCGGTTTGCAGTCTCATACCACGGGAACATCTGGTGAAGTACGTGATGAAACACCACCTCAAGTCGGGTAAAACATTCTCCAATAAGATTTTATCTGATATTTCCCATCCCCTTTGTCTCACCCGTAGTCATTGCCTTTCTCACTCATTCACCCGTTCCACTCACAAACTCAAAAAAGCATGCACTGAAACTTACAGACGCTCTGTTGTCCCTTATCTCGCCAGATTTCTCACAATTCATGAACTTTTTGCAGGAAATCTGCTCAAAATGCTAACCCAATCAATCATAAACACCCAAGTATGCAATTGGTTTCTGATTTTGCTGTCCTTTTTCACGTCTTTTAATTGTTGTATTATAATAAAGTCAAAGTCAATGTCAAAGTTTTATTATGGGAGATTTAACAAAGCTAAAGCTTATCGTGCCCCATAGGATTTCTACAGAACCTTTTGAATAACTTCGCAAAGAAAAAATATTAATGTTAGCAATTTACATGATCACTCACGGATGTTGAAATTTTAAGTGTTCCAATGCTTTATCAAGTTTCGATTTAAATAATTCAACTGTAGGAGCACACACTACAGCAGATGGGAGAGAATTCCATACGCCGCACACTCTGACTGCAAACGAGTGATACTGGTAATCAAGGTGGCTGTTCTGGGTCTTCACCTTTAGTGGATGTCCCCTCAGGTGATCATTATGGGATAAATTCAGCAGCGAACGGCAAGGGTGGTTGAGTTGATGCAGTATGTGATATGCCAATATTAGGTCCTCTCGAAGTCGGCGGTATTGAGATGAGTAGAGTCCCAACATTTGCAGTCTTTCGGAGTATGTCTTGTTATATAGACCTTCACCAATTTCGTTGCCAGCCTCTGCGGACGTTCTAGAGCCTTCCTGTCACGGTTTAACCATGGATTCCATACTTGAACGGCGTACTCCGTGTATGGCCGAACGAACGCTGATAACAAGCGTGGGAACAGTGCTCTTTCGAACTGCCCGAAAACACGTCTGAGTAGTCCCTCTTGCTTTAGAGCCATAGATGATGCTCAGGCACAGTGCGTGGAACATCCTACGTCCTCCTGTACAATAACTCCCAAATCCCTTTCATCAGCGGCATCCGGCAGTATTTGGTTCCCCAGAACGTAGGAGAAAAGAGTTTTATGCCACATGGAAATGACTGCATTTGGAAACGTTGAACTCGATGTCGTTGGCGATTGACCATCGATGGGCTGCGTCGATCGTTTGTTGAAGTGCTATATGATCCTCAGGATGTGTTACAGTTTTTCAGATCTTAGCGTCATCTGCAAATAGCAGTGTATTGGGCCCAAGGACATGTGGCAGGTCGTTTATAAATGCAAGAATGTAACATTATAATGTATTATAGTGTATTAAGGTATTATATTGTTGTATTTTAACGTTCTCTCACTTATCTTGACACAGTGTGTTTATGTGGTTGCTGAATATCCACCTTTTAAGGTGTATAAAACGATTTCTTGACTTGACTTGACTCGACTGGAAGTGACTTGTGAACTCTTTCGCCAAAATGTTTTGTGACTTTTCCCATGTCGATGTGATTTGTTTTTCCTCCAATTTGGTTTGAATCGGCTCAACAGTTTTGGATCTACTTGCACTAAATACATTTACCCTCCTGACAGATTCAAGTGCTTCTTGTTCTAAAAGCAAGCAACTCTTCCGCGATGTAGTCACACTCCAAAATTTCGAGCAGATTATGGACTCGACGATTGAAATCAAGACAGTAGTGCAGTTTATCCATCCATTGTTAACAGAAATATTACAAACAAAAGTAGTACTACTTTTGCTGTGACATACATGCTATTAAAATGGATTCGAAGATATGGCGTTCTATAAATAGACAATAATTAATATGAGCAAAATCGTGTAGCGAACCTAAATAATTTCGGCATGAAAATTTGCACGAGACTGTGTATCAGTTCGTTTGATATTTGTCCCGCGGAAACCATCAAACGTGAAAAGTAAGGTACAACGGAATTGTAAAAAGCAGTGGTGGGAGTGTGTAAAGGTTTCAATTTATTGAGGGTGACAGAAATTTAAATGGAGTGAGGTAGGGTTGAATGCAGAGGATGTGATGTTTCCGACACGATAAGGTCACACAGACGGTTACACGCCTTTAGGTGTTGGTTGACAATGTATTCGACTAGCGCCTCATAAGGAACAGCTCCATATCCTGATATGCTTTTCAGAGAGCGTCTGATCAATATAAAATCCTTAGACAGTGGATCAGAGAAGATAACAGGAAAACAGTAGGTCTCATGCATAAAATGTACGAGAGAATAAATTTAAAAATGACTTATAACGACACCCTCAGATGCCGAAGGTCTGAAATACTAAAGGTCAAATTTCTGACTCTAAGAATGTTTGTTCTACATGATAAGACCATTTAAGTTCAGCATACAGACACATCAAAGAAATTCGAAGTGTTGTAGCCTTCCACCGATTTAGTTGTTGATCAGGGTATTGGGAACACGTGATCCAGAAAGTGTAGATAGCCTACGGTTGATAGAAAAGAAGACTTCAATGCAGGTGTGTGGGTTTAACAAAAGGTTGACACCATCGGACCATTTAGAAATGGAACCTCTGGCTGACTGAAGGGTTGTTTTTGGATGCACCACCAAATACTATGATGTCATCGGCATATTCAAATGTAAAAACATTTGGTGTGATTAGCAAGTTTGGAAGTAAGGAGAGAACAGAACAGGGGATAAAATTGCACTCTGCATTACACTCTGGTATACAGTAACAGTGGATGACCTAATAACATTGAAACAAGCGAATTGACATCGGTCGGTAAAACAATCATGCATCCAATTAAAAAGCTGTGGCGGGAGATTTTTTTGCTGGAAGAGTGTCAATAGGATATTTCTCTCAACAGAGTTGAACGCGTTTTTGTAGTCCAAAAGACAAACACGAACTATGATGTGTTTTTGGTCTGTAGCGGGTAAAGCAGTTCATAAAATAGAATGACGCTTACAATAAGCGAACTGATTGAAATGACAAAAATCAAGAGAAGCGGATAGATGCTCAATAATAACTCACTAAAATACTTAAGTAATACCAAAGATGAGGCCATAGGCCGAACCTAATCTTTTCTTTCTTGGTTAATAGAGTGGTGCAAACGTCACACCATGTGTGAACTAGTCGACCTTCTGACGGAAATGCATTACAGATGAATGAAGCAATTTT
This sequence comes from Echinostoma caproni, assembly GCA_900618425.1. Classification (NCBI taxonomy): domain Eukaryota; kingdom Metazoa; phylum Platyhelminthes; class Trematoda; order Plagiorchiida; family Echinostomatidae; genus Echinostoma; species Echinostoma caproni. The sequence continues at coordinate 65,484 of UZAN01040713.1, read as the reverse complement.
GCTCGAGGGTGATCGTACATGTTTTAGGACCGCTGGGACCAACCCCTCAGGGCCGGAATATTTATTTCTTCTGATGGCATTGAACTCTTTTTACACTTTCTCTTTTTTGACAGTCACAGTAGGATGGAGATTAAGTGACTTTGTACTTGGTCTCCGTAATGTTTGCACAATGTTGTTAGCTTTAGGAAAAGATCTGTTGAGCTCTTTGATGTCACATGACTGACTGCAGTGGGTCGAGGTGAATGGCCGCAGAGGAACAGTTTCAGTCCGTTCCATAGTTCATGGCAGGATTCGTCCCCTAGCACGGTGTCAACATACAATTGATTGAAATGGACTATCTTGCTTCTGACATGAATGCTGACAAATATGACAGCCAGATTACCTCTCGAGTGATACGCCTTTTCTTTCAGCCTATGTAACCATTTAAGTCTGTCAGAGATGAAGGGTGTGGGTTGCAGGTGGATCATTACTTGAGGGTAGCACACATCATTACGGTATTTAAGTTGAGGTTCTGGTGAGGTTCTCAGGGAATACTGAAATATCGGGTTCGGAGAGTAGTTTCGAAAACCCAAACCAACCGTGTATGTAACAATCTAGTTTCTGACTATGCAATGTCGCACCCCTTAATATGTCGCAGTTCCTGATACGTAGTAACATTCATTGTATTAGACAGTTAGGTGTTTCTGTTGTTGGTGGTGGTGATGTGTTCTCCGAGCTAGAAGTTTTGTTCGCTGACGTTTTGTAGCCAGGCTAGGCAACATCATCAGTGCAACTTTTGGGGTGCTTCAATGATGTTTCAATGCTTTACCGATCCGCGACTTGAACGAATTGATGGTTGAATCTGGAAAAGGCCGAAACAGTAACTCTGGTCATCTAATCGACTTTAATGGGGAACCTGTGCGAATATATGTCACTTGGGGCGATCAGCACAGTATAAAATTGGTGGTTACGTGTACTCAGTATTTGCCAGATCAGGATTGTATGTCCTCAAACTCGACGACATTCATGTGAGTAGAGACATTAACTTTGAAGTCTTTCAACAAAGGTATTGAATTTTAACCCAGTTGGCCGTTCTGGTCACTATTCCCCATGAACTTTGAACGCATCTTTGTTGTGACTTAGTCAAACGTGGATGCCGCACTCAATGTCCGATTGAATGTATGCTGATATCAACTATGGGAAAAGGTATTTTCCAGCAGTCCGAAAAATGGTTCGAGTATTCCAAGTGCTCTGGTATGATTGGTGAAATATCCTAAGTTCGTCAATCAGCGGGTAACCAAAACCATAGTCGAATAATTATTGTTCTGTCCCTGTTCAATTACAAGGTGTTATCCTATTAAGATGCGCATTTTCAGCTCTGTTTATCGACATAAACGGGATGCCAGTTGCTTAATCGTGTGTGAATACGATCCACTTTACACCTTAACAAAATAATTATTAGCGTATGATAACGGCCGGCTGAAAGTCATTCAGCCAGTCAGTTGATCGGAAGATATTCCTGGAAGGGTTGTTGGCAAACGTCTCGTGGCCAGACTAGACGAGATCTTCAGGTCTCCATGAAGTTGCACCGATGATGTTGTCGAAACTGGCCAGGAAACGTCTGCCAACAATACTTCCAGGTCGGAGAACACACCAACATCCTTATCCCGAGCTACAATTATCCACTTATCCTTCCTATCAACTGACTGGCTGACTGACTTTCAACCGGCCGTCCTCATACGCTATTAATTCCTCTGTTCAGATGTGAAATGGATCGTATTCACGCACCGTTATGATTGAGGGTTTAGTTGACCAGTAAGCTAGTGTTCTACATTTGATTCAAAATTCCGTAAAATGTCTTTGTAGTGTACCCTTTATTCAACGATGTGAGAATATTGATTTGCAATATCCAAATTTAGTGATATCCCGACGAAAAATAAACTACATTGCAATCGTGAGTATTGGTAAGGTGTTCCATTCAAAACAGTAAAGCTGCTGGAAAATATAGTCATCTATGCGTTCTTCAGAGGTGTAGATAGTCAATTACTTTGCTAGCATAATTACTAACTGGATACGAAATGGGTTGTTTGTTTGCGAAAATGGATTGAAAGGCGATCGGTTTCTTAACCACAAACTTGAAAATAATTTTCGCTCTTGATCAGTTAGTTCTACAGATTGAAAGAGGATGGTCGGAGTCAGAAGATTGCCATGCAAATCGCGCATCTAACATCCTTGTGACTTCATCATTTTATTGCGGGTTGCGTGATGACAGCAAATCTGCAATTGGGCAAATTGCCGTATAATATGGTTCTCATTTTCACGCGGGTAACATAACTTACTACGAAGCGTGAGTCGTCGCGCACATGTTCGCTTGATATGAGGTGGCGATCCAGAGCTGTTTGTCGGTTCTCAGAGAGATTTTCATTGCACAGGATGTGTCGGAATAACACGGCAAACGTTCACCATCTGAAATCGAGATGGAAGAGGGATAAGTGAATGCTTCGCATTGGGAAAATGGTGGCTGAATATTTCAAACGCAGTGATTAACTTCCGAGGATTCAGAGTTAAATTTCATAACCTCTTTTGTCCCTGAATCTTGTGGCCTACATAGCGTGTTGTGTTAGCGCGTGGTAGAGTATTCATTCTAGGAGGCTTATGCCTTTAGACCCGCTCGTTGCGCGGCCTTTCATCCAGTTGGTTTCAAGAAGATTGAAGTCTCCTTCTATCAGGACCTTTTGGGAATTCGAAAGAGATGCTTGCATGGCTTCAAGCAGTTCACTGACCTCAATCAATTTGGCTTGCGGTGCTCTGTACACACGCAATATACCTTGTGGTCTCCTACCTAAGAGCACATTGCTTGGATATCTGGTGTGGATAACGTGGGTATTGTATTCCAATGCTTCATATTAGAATTAAACACTATCAACACTCCTCCTCCTTGTCTGCAATCCCCTCTATCCTGTCTGTAGACTGCATAGTTATTAGGGCATTTAGTGACCGGTTCATTTTGCATCCATGGTTGCGTGATTGCTATGATCACCGAACCCTGGATTCGAACCCCCAGTTCGCTCCCAGTTAGCTTTAATAAGGCTGAACTCTTGTGTAACACACGCTAGCAGCCTCTCGCTGCATCTCGTAGTTAGCTTGACTTATTCTCGGCGAATGCCCGAGGAGCCACTCCGGTTTTCTACTTATATGCTTCTGTTGACTGCATCACTGTCTACGTTATACCCCCTGGAGAACTGATGGCTTACATTCTACCTGTGAGGCTCCGGGTTCAATCCCCAGTTGGGTTGAATGATTCCCACTGCTGACGAGACCCAATCATGTCGGAACAGCTGTCCAGTGCTTTCCAGCTCACGGCTCATTTACACGAATTCATCATATATTGGATATCAATGACTACTAATGAGTAGGTAACTGCAAACTACTAAAAATGTTCGCGGCCGTTGAATGCTACGGGATAAAACGGAAAACGGTGGATCGATAGTATAAGTAGAACTTCTCTAACGACCATCTGCGTTTTTCGTGGAGAAGGCTTTTGTTTCTCCGTGTTCACATCGAGACCGATCATCTTCTTATGGAGTTAGATTGCAACTCCACAAGGATGATTTTCTTTTGTCTACGTCTTACCATAATCGAATATCACACTTCCATCATTGTTATGCCAATGCGGATGCTCTGGTGCAGAGCACGAGGAACTACCCCGCCAGAACACAGTACTTGGCAAGAAGCATCATCTTGCAGTCTAAACCGAGTTGGTACAAATTACGCACATAGACGAAGCTCCCAGTTTGGAACCCCTTCACAGTCATACATACAAACACAAACTCCGGTAACGGCGAGCAGTTTTTCCGACATGTCTATAGAGAATATGCCCCAATTAAGCAACACCATGATAGTCGAGTCAGGCGGCTGTATGCACACTAACAATCAATACCTATTAAAGAAGCTTTGTGAGCTTCGCCTCCAAGTAACCCATCATCGGCCACTAGCGATCGGTATAACGGAGACCTGAGCTCACTCGGGGATATCGGATTCTGATCTGGAAATCCTTGCGGTAGACATTATGAGGCGGGATAAAACAGACGGTATAAGTGTAGGAAATGGCCTTTACATCAGCAGGAAGCTAAGGGTTGTGGGTATTGAAGATCCTGTACTAGAAAGGGTACAGACAAGCCTCTGAGCAGACGTAAAATTGCACGACAAAGACAATGCATGGTAGGCGTTCTCTATAGACCGTCAAATTACTCAGAGCCGATGGACCTTGTCATCATCGACGCACTAATGCAAGTCAATATATCGAACTACGACCACATCTGATAATGAACGATTGCATTTCACCGGAGATTTGATGTAGTACGTTGACCTGCCAAGCGGGACCCGGGTCCATAAGCTCAGTCTTCTTTGACACGGTGATAAACTTAGGGTGGCACGAGCCCGTCCGGCGATCAACCCGGTGGTCAGGGAACTCGAGACCCTCAGTACTAAATTGGGACCTTACCAACAAAACCCGTATGGTCGACTAGCTGGAGGCCTCTACGTCACTGGGTTCAAATTCGTAAACACCACAGAACTGCAACGATTGTTGGGGTTCACTCGCTGGGACTTACTTAAGGCAGACATTCCCAGCATGAGAGGCCACCTGGAGTCAGCTGCATGGCTTCTTAACCCTTCTAGCATCAAAGATCATTGAAGTGAAGTGAAGGGATTCTTACCGCAGCCATGAGTAGGTTCGTACCACACAGGTCGGACCATTCAAATCGAGACAGCCACTTCGTCGCCACACGCTTATGACCTTGGCACGAAAAAGGCGTGCATGGAACCAATACCGGTGGTCCCAGAGCTCTCATGACTACGAGGCGTTTGTTGAATTACGTAGTCAAAGAAAGCTGATTACCACCAAGTACCAGAGACAGTTCCTAAACCGGGTCATTCCGGACCCAGGAATTTTCTATCGGGACATTTCACTGGTAACCCAGGAGGCACCTGAGATCACAGACATCCGTCATGTGGATTGGCCCCTTGCGGAAGGCTACAATGGTGCAGCTAACGTCTGCCGGGAGATGTGAAGCTTAATAGACAATTATACCTTGCAGCCTAGACAGGCTGTGTACATGGTCGGTCACAAATGGTTTGCCGTTCAACTCCAATAAATGCAAAGCAGTGCACCTTGCAGGGAACCGCAACAACGGCTACTCGTTGGGAGGCATAATATTACGCAGGATCAAATAAGGAAGAGACCTGGGTACAATCATTACCGACGACCTGTCCTAGCAAACTAACTGTAACACCTTGGCCCTGAGGGCAATGTTCAGAATGAAACAATTCAGCCGACTTCTGGGGAATTTCACACCAGAGTTATTCCCTAGAATTTGGCAAATCTCATCAGGCCACACTTAGAGATTAACATTCAGGTGTGCCCACCTCTGCTTAGGAGGGACATCAGCGCCATGGGGCGTGCACAGTGGAGAGCAGCGAAACGAGTATAGGACCTGTCACACAAACTCTAACCGGACAGACTCCGTTCGCTCAACTTGTATAGCATGGAGTATAGGAGAGTCAGATGCAAACTGATTCTCGTGAGGGACACACTCCACGTTTAGAGGCACCCTAACAGGTATATGTTCACGATGGCTCCTCCGTCAGCACTGCGCGGCCACTCCATGAAACTGGAGAGGCAACATCCCAAACTGCGAGTCCGGCAATACTGTTTGTCAGTGTGTGTATGTCGCCCTTGAAACTCACTGCCAGGTCCAAGCTGTAAGTAAATATTCGTTCAAAAGCTATTTGACCAACACGTAGTTGAACAGTACCCTGGCCCTTCGTTCGACTTACAGTTACCGGCCATCGGAATGATGCCAACCTGGGGTATCTGAGCACTGGCCTTTGATTGCTGCGATTTCCCCCTTTGTGTATGTCCTTAGATGAGGAAACGCGGATATGTGACCCCTTAAATTTATCTTTACTCTCACTGGTGACAGAGGTACATTGTGCGAACAACACCAGAGACCAGGCAGATGGTCACTCGGTATGTATCACGAAGGTCTACTCACCCAGGTGGTAGAAAATCCATCCATCACTAGACTCAACCCTCATCCAAGCAAGGTCGTGGGGGTTTTATCCCTAATGGGTCAGAGAAATACCCATAATGACAAAACAAAGAAAACCCACCGACCAGACAGTAATGCGAGGGACACTCGAAAGTGAGTCACTAGTGACAGCATAAACTCGGGTCGGCTCCCAACGCCCTACGGTGTTGAACGCGGTAATAATAAGAAATCAAAAAAAGAAGTGTACCCACCAGATCCGAACCGTCAAAATAGAGAGTTATTTCGTCAACCGATAAGGAAAGAGAAACGAGAGGAGAAAAAGAGAAAAAAAGAAAGAAAAAACTAAGAACAACAAGAAAGACAGAAAGAAAAAAGGAAATGCAACGCATAGGTGATTCGCCGGGAGAGTCTCTCTCGAATAATCACTCGTAGTCGAAGCTCGGAGTCAGGTAGGGGCAAATGGGTACTGCCTCCCTAACTGCAAACAGCACTCATGCATCCGGACACATACTCACACAGTGCATTCACTTACACACCTAAATCCTGGTAGGAGCGGCCGAGTTATGTAACCCTGCGCAACCTGTCGATCCTGTGCCAAGTAAATTTCGGTTACGGTTCTGTCACGGTGAGGGCGGAGACCCACTCCATCCCTTCTATCTACCTAACGCACTGCTTTTCTTTTCTCATTTACCCCGACTGCTGGAAGAATGATTGCATGGTTTCGTTGTGCGTCCTGGCTGTTTGGAAGGGGTTTTGTAACGATTGGCGCCATTGGAACACTGCGATGCGTGTGGTAACAAGTGGTTTATGAACCAAGTTTATCCGATGTTTATTGCTCACGTACGATCGCAGAAAACCACATTCGACCGGTGCTACCGACAGCTGTCTTTCGTTTAAGATAAAAACGGATACCGTATAACGGACAACCACCCCGAGGACCTCCGTCCGTCACCGAGCAGTAAAGCTACCACCAGAATCCGGGATACTTGAAAACTTCGGTTTCCAAGCCCGTCAACCCCCGTGAATCTTGTGAATCTTCCTATTTTCTGTATTTCTCCAGCGAGGACGGCGACTCTCTTTCTGAGAAGCGATTATGCAATTACATATTAAATAAACTTAAAAATAAAACATTTACGTTCGTTCGTCCGATTAGGCAAATGTCGATAAACAGGGCTGAACATTTGCATCTGAGAAGGAGAACAGATTACAATTTAATATGGACGGAACAATGATTATCTAACCCACAGTTTGAAGGGCCCAGTGCATGATAAAATGACCTACGATTTGGCCAATTAACCAGTGCGGTCGACTTCTGTTGCTAGGCGTTTGTGTCTAACAGGTTGACCTCATCATCCTCCAATGACAACTACAGGGAATTCAGGGAATTTGAGAACACTGTATGGTTTTTCTTTCTGTCCTCGCATCTCACACTGCCTCCGAATAAACTCCTGCGTGTACAGTACGTCCCGAATCGTTCAAAACGTCTCTCTGTATTTCTTCCCTAGAGCATAAACTTATGAATATTTTCTGCGTAGTTAAATGATTACATTGTCTACAACGTGTAAAACAATATTTCTATCCCTTTGAGCCACGGAGACCGATCAGTAAAGCAACATGAAAAAGTGAGCTCCATGGCAGTGGTTATACCAACAATACGGACAGATGGTACTCCAGTCAATACAATCGAATTAAGAGGAATAATACCGATCGAAAATTTACTGCAACAGGATAGAAATGGTTGAACAAATATTCCCCAGTTGAAAATGAAAGATTGTTCCCAGTATTCCAAACAGCTACCATTGGGTGGGTTTCCCCCAAACTTGTAATACTTCAGCATGTTCGTTTCCCTTGCCTTGCCTGACAATGAGAACCAGTCCCTAACGTAATTCAATAAATTTAATCCATAAATCTTTTGGCAGCCTCGTTTTTCTAATGCTAGGATGGTACCAAACCGGTGTTTGGGTGGCCTCCTTGGGATGTGGATCCACTAATGTGTTAGGTATGGGATTTGCCTTTCAGGAGAGAACGTTCAGAGAATTCTCGTTATTTAGGCCTATCTGTTCATTGCCTATTCAATAACCCATATTTGTTTATGTTGCACATCCTCTACCAGTACGATGCTTGAGTGCTCGACAGAAACAAAAACAACTCTGAGATTTTTACATTTGAACGCTTTCATATGATAGATCACTCTGACTATCAATCAATGTGGACCCGTCACCGGTTGAATTCACGCGGTTTGAGGTCAGCTGATGAGGACCATGTTCCATCGAGCATGTGCGTTGAAATTCGGTCAACCAAGTTCGGCGAGAAGCAAAAAGCACTGAAAGATGTATCCAATCACGTGAATATTGAGATTATTCCCATATATAATGACTCTGACAAACGCGAACCCGCAGGAACTGGTCCATATAAGAGGTAAGTGTTGATGAAAATGCTGTCTGCAAACGTCAAGCTTTAAGTATCTCTGTTTTACTTGTTTCGAAACTCACCAATCGATATCCTCTTCCTTTGAGTTCAATAGTTTAAGCAAAATTAACACGGGCACTTCGAGCAAGACCGGTAGGCTTGACGATCTCGTTTGAGATTTGTGTCCCTTCAAGTGGAATTCGGGTACTGACAGTTTGATAGTGCACCACCCATAAGTTATGTTTTCTGTAGCAGTCGTGAGGTGGTCTCGCTCAATCCCATCATGAAACCAAACGCCAACACTCTGCCGTCAAACTCGACCGATGCTGCTTATCGTCACTTATTTTGAACCGCTGGGCTGCCTATCGACACGAATGTAGATCATCACTAAACATATTGGGTTGGTTTCTTAGGCCCACGTAAACCACCATTATCCATCCACATCCGATAATGAGAGGTTCTTGAGGTTCTTGTGCCAACATCAACAATTCAGAAGAAGAGAATGATGATATCCACCGAGAAATTGTTCGTGCAAAATATATTTTAGCAGGATCATTATTAGAATACGCTTCATTTATGTTTTACGGTTTTACGGTCATATAATTGTACTAGCTTTTCTCAATGTATGTTTGGGTTATCAAAATTCTACTGAAACGAATACGATGAAGAGATCGATAGCTGCGTACAAATCCTGGAGAATCGCTAGCGTTTTCCCAAATTAATTTTAACCATTGGAAAGTGAAATTTATCTTACAGTTACTTTTGGGTAGATATGTAGGCTAACTGATATTGATTTAGATAGGCCATCTTTCAGACTTGAGCGGCACTTACAATCCTCTGTTCATCCAGTCAACGGTTCACTTGAGAAGCACTGGACTCCAGTTTTGTTTTGATTAGACCTCATCCGTTGGTGCATATCTACCCTGTCCTATCCGGACTTTCGGTGGAAGCTCATACCAACTGTATCTCTCGTATTGTTAATGTCACCTGAAAATCATTTGAAGGCGAAACATAAATAAACATGAGTTGGCCATACCGGTCAGGTGCGGCTTGAGGTCGTTTGCATAATGTTAACAAACACTTTCCATGCAATCGGTTCGAAGCTCAAAGCACGGGTGGATTGGTGCTTGGATACATGAATATTCTGATTGCTAACTGAATTTCATGGATTAGACATAAGTACGACAAGTTATCATCCGCCGTCGAAAAAAACATCTAGGATAAAATTACCACACTCCAAATAATGACCTTGTCAGTAGCGGGAATCAAATGGCCAGTTTGAAGTCAATCGATGGAGATCCATTTCATAGGTGAACTCGCTAGCTCGATTCAGAGACTATAGTTAAGAGAACATAGTAATCGGAATGCATTGTGTACAAATATCTATCGAAACCAGCGAGCATCATAATCCTTTTTCGTCAAACGTCCCAGCCTCACACTGGGGAATTGAGTACACCTATGTTTATGTGTACGTTTGAAAGATTAAGAAGTGCCTGAGATCGTTTCTTTGTCGTTCTACCTTCTTGGTAAAGAGTGAACTACCACAAGACCAGAACATATGCGCTATCAAACCACCCTGGTAAATGTAAACAAGTCATAGAATAAGTATGTTGTCTGATGAGTTCAAAACGATGGGATCTACATGAGCGCAATCTATATTCAGCGTAATATATTACATGATAAATTAAAAAAATGATAACTATGATCGAATCAAGGAAAAAGCTGTGGCAGAAACACAATGCATCCTTCTTCTAATAGATGAATTGTAAGAAGGGATTTTGAACAAAAGAAAACTTTTTCAATGGTCAATGGAATAATCTGATCCCGTGTTCCATTTCACATAATTGTTTCATTGATGATAAAATCAAGAAGCGAGTCCGGCGGATTATTCTTTGTGTATCGAATGTGATTCAAGGTGAACTGCGTAAACCACTGACGGCAATGAATTGTTATGTTTGCTTCATTTTGTTCTTTCGTAATTGTTGGTATAGGCTGAGGTGATCAGAGAAACTAGGAAGCAATCGGTTCTAGTGAATTGGGCTTCTCTTCATCTTCAACATCAGTGCGCACTAGACCAAACAAAATTTGGCGATCGTCTATTCAGTTCCTCCAAAAGATGTGGATAGCTCGCTGTTGCGTTTTCCAGTTGCATGCGTTGATGATTTCGGCTCCGCTGATTTTGAAAGAGTAATAAAATATGATATAATCGAATGCAACAAATAGTGTTTCAGGCTGAAAGGCATGTGGCTGAACCTTTTCCAGGTATTTCCTTCTGCCTTGCGATCTCATAAACGAGCAGATATTAACGCACCAGGGAACTTATTTGTGCCAGTAAATACTTTAGTGAAATGATCGTATTTCAGGTCAAAAATTGGAAGAAATGTTGTTAAACAAAATGTTGAACAAATGTGGGCCAAAATGGCAATATGAGGTAGTAAACGAATGTTAATTGTAACAGTCACGACCGGACACAAACAATCATATAACGTTTAAGTAAGTAAATTAGTGCCTTGGTTCTTTCCGGCTAATCCAACTATCACTGATGCATCTGACTGTTTTCTCACGTTTCTCGTTTCTCTCGATCGGATCACAAACTGCATCAAAGATTGAGCTGATCAGTTAAGACGCTCTATCCAAATAATGTGTGTCCAAAAACCCAAAGTTGAAGAAGACGATGCACCGATGCTCGTGATCGGTGCCGGTTTCGGTCGGACTGGCACGTCGAGCCTGAAGGCTGCATTGGAGATTCTCTACCAGAAGCCATGCTACCATATGGGCGAGCTGATAGAAAAACATCCGGATCACGTGAAATTGTGGACGGAATTGTATAACCGAATGGAGCGTGACGGTCCAGATGCCGATTTGCCGAAGGATATAATCAGAAACATTTTCTGTGGATATCAGTTGACTACGGACAACCCGGGTTGCACAATCTATAAACAGTTGATGAGAATGTACCCTGAGGCGAAAGTAAGTGACATTTTGTTGGAATGTCATACGGTTACGGATTGTCTCAATTGATGATTCATGAGCATTTGGGTTCACATTTTCGAGTGTGCTTAGTATGAGCAATTTGCACAGTGATTGTGGTCATTTTTTATTTGTTCTTGTGTTTCAGTTCAGTTTAATTTTTACAACCATTAATCATGCACTTTCATGCGCCGGTTTTGGTTGCTGTCTTTTGGTGCCACATTTGGATAAAAGAGCAGAATGAAGATTGGAATGCTGAAACCAAATTTAAGCGGAAAATGGAGTATTCATACAGAGTGGTGTTAGGGGAATAATGATTGGATGTACGAGCGCCACGGTTTGCGACACCAAACTATTTCATTCAGTGTCTCTAACCATCGATGACCGTCGTCCTGAGGTCCCCAGCCGGGGAGCCGAACAGAGCCTGTGTGACCTAGTCTCCTAGTAAGGGTTTTCGTATCCTCATGCCAGGTCTTCTTTGGATCACCCTTCATCCTTTTCCAACCGTTACCTGCCTCGCTGTGGCAACCTATTTGGTGACATGCGTAAAAGGTGCCCGAATCAACGTAATCTATGAAGGTCAATCATTTGCTCCAGTGGATGACCGCAAATGCCTAAAACTATACGCCTAACCTCAGCATTGCTCATCCGGTTACCCTACCAGACTCGCGCAACGCGACGTACACAACGGTGTTCGAAGACTAATAATATATTTTTATCCTGTTCCCGTGGTAGCTAAGTATCTGTACCGTAGAGCAGTACTGGCGGAACTACCATAGCGTATACTCGACCCATCACAGACAGTCGGATGTTGCGACGGCGCCATCACTGTGTCATGTTGGCAAATGCCAACCGAGCCTTTTGTATCCGCGCAGACACTTAATCTGTGATGCGTCCGCCAGGGAGATTACAGCTTCATCTGCGAAATCTGTCTACTTCCTCCACTTTTTCGCCAATCAGGGTGCTGAACCAATCCAATCCTGTAGTAAAGTTTTACACTTTCAAAGAGTAAAACTCATACCGAACATGGATACATTAGTACTCAAACTATTCAGAAAAGCTTGCAACTTACTTGGATCTTCATTTAGTGGCACAACGTCGTCTGCATACTCTAAATCAGACAGTATGACACCTGAGAGTAACTCGATACCGTTATCCTCGCCCGAGGATAGGGCTTTTCCAGAATTAATTCTATGAAAAGTTGAATAGAAGCGGAGAGAGAGTGCAACCCTGACGAACATCACTTTCCGTGTTGAACTCAATGAAAAAGTGTCGTAAGCTCGGACTCGGCTTCGGCTATTAGTATAAAGCGATTATATTACTGAAATGAACTTCTCGGGCACACCCCTCAGAGCGAGGCAGCGCCAGAGTTTAGAGCGTTCGCTTGAGTCGAAAGCCACTTTCAGGAAGACAGAATTGGTGGGTTTACGAAAGGAGTGTCTGTGTTCCAGAATTCGACGAAGAGTGAAGATGAGGTCAATACAATCTAGATCACGTCTAAAACCATCCTAATCCTCAGGCCTGCACCGTTGACGTGCGGCAGACAATCGACAAAGTATGATACAAGCGGGAAGTTTAGACGCAATGTTGATTAAACTAATTCCTCTGTGGTTTTCACCTTTCTTGTTAATGGGTATGATCATCGATTCAAGCCATTCAGTTGGAACCTCTTTCCTCTCTCACATCGAGCCCAGGAGTTTTGTTAACTCCAAAGCCAAGGCTGGGTCTCTATCCTTAAAACCCGATGGGGACAGCCCATCGGCGCCGGAAGCCTCATGCCGTTTGAGATGACTTATTTCCCGGGAAACCTGGATTTCAGATGGAGGACTGATGTCAACTGACAGTATTTGTGCAGTTGAAGCGACTAGAGGGAGGTCTTGTTGTAATGTTGGTAGTAATAGTAATACGCACGGAATTCGGAACATGAACCACGCAGTAGGAATCACAGGACACGAATCAAGGATCAGTTATCACAGACTAGATTACGGAAGCACTGAACCGTAATAGCACGAGCTCGCAATATCCTACGTGAACGGGACGCGAGGAAAAGGCCACAAGACTGACAATTCGAAGTTCGTTTATTGGAAGAAATGAAAGCAAAAGAAGATCATTGGTTATCTAGGCTTCCACCAATCGTACCGCAGTATTGCTTGCATAATTCTGCTACTGTCTCCAATGTCTCGGATTGGCTGGAACAACCTGCCTATGACACGTAGTCGGAAGCCGTAAGCGTGTCATTGACGTCACCTTTCGTGTTTGATTGATCGCAGGTGTCCAGAAACTGTAACGCGCTGCTCCAGGGTAGGCGTCATTGAACATTTTCCTTTTTATAAAGATTATTGTACCATGATGTTTTTGGCACAGTCTGTCTACAGACAAGTGTAAAATACATGTATGTCATCGCGTAGGTCTGGATCACTACACACATGTGTTTCATACAGTGTTATTCTAAAGCGGTATCAGATACGGTAGTTTCCTGTTATCTACTAAACACATGCATAATGTCTGAATAACGAGTGCTTCCATTTAAAAAATCAGTTGCATGAGATGAAAGATTGCTAACGGTTTGTTTTAGATCTAATCCATGAAAGGTTTCATCATTAAAAACAAAAACGAATACAGCTGAAAAAACGGGATTAACTTTGCCTCATGTAAAACTAAAGTATCACATGAGTGAAAAGTGAAGCGGATCAGAGCAGCAGCGGCAACAACAAAAACCTGTGAATCAAGCAATGCACTCTGGTGATATACATTTCAGCCGGCCGAGGCAATCAAAATATCTAGCACAAATAAAGATGATGATTAATTACGAAGCAGATTGTCTGTATCGGAAAGTTTCACACTTCATCACACGTGAACTCAACAGCGAACCTCGCATGGTGTACACGCACCATTTTTCTTTTCCACTATGACAAATCAGCGCCATCAAGCGGAATAAGCTGATGCACTAATTGCTTTTTTTCTACAGTTCGCACGTAGATAAGATATCTGCTGCTCGGATAACACGCGATACGAGACAATGAAACAAATGTCATGACTACTGGTTTGCTTTTGAAACCATCATGTATTATGCACCAAATAGGCAACATCTCTTAACAGTAGAACAAAGGAAATGAATTTTAAAGGGTGTTTCGAAATTTCCGGCAATTGCCGAGTCAAGCCAAGGAGATATATAGTCACCAGTGACAACCGTTTTCTCCTTCCCATTGCGGATCGTGCTATCAGTAGGAACAATCTATAGCTGAAACAATTTTTTATCTATACAACCGATTGATAATCTTGCAAATTTTACAAATGAAACAAGTTTGAGTGCGCATCTACACTTCAGCAGTCACAAACCCCAGTTTGAAACAATGTCATATTTCTCCCACTACGGCCCGATGCCCTAATGTCATTGCTTATTCTCCACTTATTTGACTCTAACAAAAACATTCGTTTTATAACTTTTATATGTGATGTAAATCTCTAAGACGACCTAAGAAGAGTATGTATAAGCTGTTGTTCGTTTTGTTTGCGAGTTGTCAGCAGCGCTTAACCCTTAGCCTTGAGTCACACGGCTCAAGACTAGTTCCGTAGGCTGAACCCCAAACAGGATATCTTTGAATAATTTGTTTATACAATCTCTCTCCCCCCCCCAGCGGTAAGATTAAGCTTCCGAACTGCAATCACCTCCGTTCGTGTGAATACAGGCGCACAAAACCCCAACTTACTTCATCATTAAAACTAATCAAGCGCAAAGATTCTTTCTTTCTTCTTTTTTTAATTTTGCTTCCTTTTATTGGCGGTGGTGGTCCTGTGGTAAGGTCACAAATTATCACCCCGGAGGACGAGTGTTCGAATCCCACCACCACCGCCTGACTTTCCCCATTTGTGTATTCTGTGGGAGCTCTTTCTGAAAAAATTGTATCCTTGTGCATTCAATAAAAGGAAGTCAAATAAAAAGAAAAGAATACACAATGATACAATTTTCGGGAGGGAAGAAGCGGCCAATCAAAGGACTGCCATGGGGAAAGTCAAGCGGTGCTGGCGGGGTTCGAACACATGTGATAATTTGGTGACGTTACCACCGCGGCACCACTGCCCAAAGATGGTCACTCTGACAGAAAATATCACTTGGTCCTCAGCTGAAGAACCTTTTTGTTGTGATGGGCTTTCAATGGCGATGTTTGGGCATTTATGTGTAAGCCCTCCAGGCAGCGTCACGTTTTCATACAGTCATTTTAGAATCATTTTACAACACTGGTATTGGTGGTTGACTTGGAATTCCGCTTGTGTTGTTTAGTTTATTCTCTGTTCAGCTGTTTGTGACCTCTGATTTTTACCACTTGATCGTCGTTGCGATGATTTTGCGAAGATCACGGGTGCAATAGCAAGTCTATTGGATAGCTCGGAGAGTGACAATGAGGGTAATCCAAGTATCGAAACTGATCTGTACTCCACGATGTTCATTGGGTCTCTTTGCATTACCCAGTCAATTGCGTAATTAGGTGTTACCGGCGTAATAAGGCAATCTTGACAAAAACCCGGCCTTCATCATGAACTCAGATAATAGACTGAATAACTAGGTAATACTATCTTGAAATATTTATAAGCCTTTCGATTGTCATATCGGTAGCAATGATACTGGACAAGCACATTCGGCTGACTGAATTAGAGGCTGCTTGGAAGTCGAGGAACCAGTTTGTTGTTGTCTGTTGAAACTTGTGGTGATGGACGGAATTATCGGTAACGTGAAAAGTTATTCGACATCCCCTCTTCTGCAAAGAAGGAAGTTTGGTTAATGTGTGTGCGATTAGTCCTGTCAACTGCAGAAATGCTCGGAATTAGAGCCACAAACGCACTGGTCAGTATGTTAATAGAACTGGCTTCTTTGTGGTCTTTTTCATTTCCTTTGATCGCCCTTTATGTTGACAGGGATGAGAATCCAAGCAGAACACATGAATGTATTTGATTCTGACTCCCAAATTAAATCCAACGGCAAATTGAAACAGGCAAATTCAATCTAGAGACAGCCTCACAGGAACTACGTGTGAATTTCATCTTCTGCAAGAGAGTTTTTGTTTCTCAAGCGCTCACCATCAAGATGACTTCCGTTGGGCTGGATGGATAATATATTTTAACGTTAGTCTTGGTACTCTATTGAGTAGAAACACCAATATGTTGGGCTGGCGGACGATTAAATGGCTGATCAAAGTGTTCCATCTATCTTCTTTGTTTAAGTTTTTTCGTTAGAATAATTTCTTCAGTTACGTTACACAGCGCACTTTCCACTGTTTGCCTTTCGCTTGAGTACGAATGAATGAGGGGGAACAGCTCGTAAAGTCCGATGCGCTATTTTCTGCTTCCATGCTAACAGCAATTTCAGTCCAGTACAGATAACCGTCCACTACTGCATGATAGCTTCCAACCAAATGCAGTGGAGCTGGTTTGATTTATCTTAATAGGGCCCCTTTACTTGTAGGACAGTTTTAGAGTTGGCCGTTTACACATCACTGCAGCCATCAAGAATTACTGCTTGTTCATACCACTTGGTCCTGTAGAGTTCAAAACGTGGCCGGTAGTGGAATGGGATAAGTCTTCTTCACTTCAGGCAGTGAATCGTGTTTACGAATCCCTACATCACAGTCAACATCCGATTCCGATGGGTATTTTATCGGGTTTTTTACTCAACGCTGTCTGGATTATTGCTTATGCACAAAATATGAAGGAAGTAACTGATTGTTGTTATCGTTATCAGTATAAACCGAATAATTCGTAATATTTTTAGGTGTTCATCAGTTGTGCCCTTGCTTTTCACGAGTGGTAGCTCCAAAAATTGGAGAGGTCATCAAGTTAATGGCCAGCGTGTTACGGATAGTTGTCTTTAAGGACAAAACACCACATCTATGCGCTACCATCACCCAATTTTTGACGTTTTTATCTGCATAACGCTCAAATACTGTTTAATCGAATATTTTTGGTGCATATTTTCAGGTCATACTCACAGTACGAAATCCAAAGTCATGGCTTGAAAGTTTACGGGAAACAGTTCGACCAAAAAAACCCTTCCTAGGATCCGGTTGGATTAGTCAATTGAAAGAAAAATTATTCCTAACTTCCGGGTTCATACATATGACTGAGC